>WEDG01003783.1:0-21293 GCA_017591395.1 Schistocephalus solidus | reverse complement strand
GCATTCACGGGCACAACGGAACATAAATGTTCCTTAAGCAGATCGGTGAGCCACACACTATAATCATATTCCCTGATCGCAACCTAAAAAGCAACGAACTCGGAGCTCTATGAAAGTGCGCTCAGCTCAAATGCCACATTTCGCGGGTTCGAATCCCAGTTGTTCCACACTTGGGATTATGTATGACTGGCTGATGACGGCAAATAAGCCAGAAATGGACATTCTGGTCTCCCTTTGTCTTTGTCAGTTCCAATTTAACAACACATGCTACACGTTGCTATGGGCTGCCTGTAAGTACTCTTGTCGGAGTTCCAGGGCAAAAGGGAACATAAAATGTTCCTAAAGCAGATCGGTGAGCCATACACTATCATCATATTCCCCATAACAACCGACAAAGCAACGAACACGTGGCTCAATGGTAGAGGGTTCGGCTTAAATACTTAAGATCACAGTTTCGAATCCCAGGTGTTCCACACTTGGGATTAGGTATGACTGGCTGATGACGGATAATAAGCCAGAAATGGACATTCCGGTCTCCCTTGTCTTTGTCGGTTCCAAATTATCAACGTTTGCTACAAGTCGCTATGCGACTGCCTGTGAGTACTCTATCCTGAGTGCCAATGCACAACGGAACATAAATATTCCTTAAGCAGATCGGTGAGCTACACACTATCATCATATACCCTGTCGCAACCGACAAAGCAACGAGCCCGTGGCTCAATTGTCCAGCTTTCGACTCAAATACAAAAGGTCGAAGATTCGAATCCCAGATGTTTCACAATTGGGATTGTGTATGACTTGCTGATGACGGCTAATAAGCCAGAAATGGCCATTCTGGTCTCCCTTTTCTTTGTCGGTTCCACATAATCAACATATGCTACACGTCGCTATGCGACTGGCTGTGAGTATTCTATCCTGAGCTCCAGGACACAACAGAACATAAATGTTCCTTAAGCAGATCGGTGAGCCAAACACTTTCATCATATTCCCTGTCGCAACCGACAAAGCAACGAGCCCGTGGCTCAATTGTAGTGTGTTCGACTCAAATACCAAAGGTCGAAGGTTCGAATCCCAGATGTTCCACACTTGGGATTTGTGTATGACTGGCTGATGACGGCTAATAAGCCAGAAATGGCCATTCTGGTCTCCCTTTTCTTTGTCGGTTCCACATTATCAACATATGCTACACGTCGCTATGCGACTACCTGTTAGTTCTCTATTCTGAGTTCCAGTGCACAACGGAACATAAATGTTCCTAAAGCAGATCGGTGCGCCACACACTATCATCATATTCCCGATCGCAACTAACACAGAAACGAGCCCGTGCCTCAATGGTAGAGCGTTCGACTCAAATACCAAACGTCGCGGGTTCGAATCTTAGGTGTTTCACACTTGGGATTGGGTATGACTGGTTGATGAGGACTAGTAAGCCAGAAATGGCTATTCCGGTCTCCCTTGTCTTTGTCGGTTCCACATTATCAACACATGCTACACGTCGCTATGCGACTGCCTGTGTGTACTCTATCCTGAGTTCCAGGGCACAACGGAAACATAAATGTTCCTTAAGCAGATCGGTGAGCCACACACTATCATCATATTCTCGATCGCAACCGACGAACAAACGAGCCCGTAGCCAATGGTAGTGCGTTCGACACAAATACCAAAGGTCACAGTTTCGAATTTCAGGTGTTCCACACTTGGGATTAGGTATGACTGGCTGATGACGGATAATAAGCCAGAAATGGACATTCCGGTCCCCCTTGTCTTTGTCGGTTCCACATTATCAACGTATGCTACACGTCACTATGCGACTGCCTGTGAGTTCTCTATTCTGAGTTCCAGCGCACAACGGAACATAAATGTTCCTTAAGCAGATCGGTGAGCCACACACTATCTTCATTTTCCCGATCGCAACCGACAAAGCAACGAGCACGTGGCTCAATGGTAGATCGTTCGACTCAAATACCAAAGATCACAGTTTCGAATCCCAGGTGTTCCACACTTGGGATTAGGTATGACTGGCTGATGACGGATAATAAGCCAGAAATGGACATCCCGGTCCCCCTTGTCTTTGTCGGTACCACATTATCAACGTTTGCTGCACGTCACTATGCGACTGCCTGTGAGTCCTTTATTCTGAGTTCCAGGGCACATCGGAACATAAATGTTCCATAAGCAGATCGGTGAGCCATACACTATCATCATATTCCCCATAACAACCGACAAAGCAACGAGCTCAGGACTCAATGGTAGAGCGTTTCACTCAAATACCAAAGGTCACAGTTTCGAATCCCAGATGTTCCACACTTGGGATTAGGTATGACTGGCTGATGACGGCAAATAAGCCAGAAATGGACATTCCGGTCTCCCTTGTCTTTGTCAGTTCCACATTATCAACATATGCTACACGTCGCTATGCGACTGCCTGTGAGTTCTCTATTCTGAGTTCCAGGGCACAACGGAACATAAATGTTCCTTAAGCAGATCGGTGAGCCACACACTATCATCATATTCCCCGATCGCAACCGACAAAGCAACGAGCACGTGGCTCAATGGTAGATCGTTCGACTCAAATACTAAAGATCACAGTTTCGAATCCCAGGTGTTCCACACTTGGGATTAGGTATGACTGGCTGATGACGGATAATAAGCCAGAAATGGACATTCCGGTCTCCCTTGTCTTTGTCGGTTCCACATTATCAACGTATGCTACACGTCGCTATGCGACTGCCTGTGAGTACTCTATCCTGAGTTCCAGGGCACAACGGAACATAAATGTTCCTTAAGCAGATCGGTGAGCTACACACTATCATCATATTCCCTGTCGCAACCGACAAAGCAACGAGCCCGTGGCTCAATTGTAGAGCGTTCGACTCAAATACCAAAGGTCGAAGGTTCGAATCCCAGATGTTCCACACTTAGGGATTTGGTATGACTGGCTGATGACGGCTCATAAGCCAGAAATGGCCATTCCAGTCTCCCTTGTCTTTGTCGGTTCCACATTATCAACATATGCTACGTCGCTATGCGACTGCCTGTTAGTACTCTAGTCTGAGTTCCAGGGCACAACGGAACATAAATGTTCCTTAAGCAGATCGGTGCGCCAAACACTATCATCATATTCCCGATCGCAACCGACAAAGCAACGAGCCCGTGGCTCAATGGTAGAGGGTTCGACTCAAATACCAAACGTCGCGGGTTCGAATCCCAGGTGTTTCCACACTTGGGATTGGGTATGACTTGCTGATGAGGACTAGTAAGCCAGAAATGGCTATTCCGGTCTCCCTTGTCTTTGTCGGTTCCAAATTATCAACATATGCTACACGTTGCTATGCGACTGCCTGTGAGTATCTCTATGTCTGAGTTCCAGGGCACAACGGAACATAAATGTTCCTTAAAGCAGATCGGTGAGCCACACACTATCATCATATTCCCCGATCGCAACCGACAAAAGCAACGAGCCCGTGGCTCAATGGTAGAGCGTTCGACTCAAATACCAAAAGGTCACGGGTTCGAATCCCAGGTGTTCCACACTTGGGATTAGGTATGACTGGCTGATGATGGTAATAAGCCGAAATGGACATTCGGTCTCCTTGTCTTTGTCGGTTCCACATTATCAACATATGCTACACGTCGCTATGCGACTGCCTGTGAGTACTCTAGTCCTGAGTTCCAGGGCACAACGGAACATAAATGTTCCTTAAAGCAGATCGGTGAGCCACACACTATCATCATATTCCCGATCGCAACCGACAAAGCAACGAGCCCGTGGCTCAATGGTAGAGCGTTCGACTCAAATACCAAAGGTCGCAGGGTTTCGAATCCCAGGTGTTTCCACACTTGGGATTGGGTATAACTGGCTGATGACGGCTAATAAACCAGAAATAGCCATTCCGGTCTCCCTTGTCTTTGTCGGTTCCACATTATCGACATATAGCTACACGTCGCTATGCGACTGCCTGTGAGTACTCTAGTCTGAGTTCCAGGGCACAACGGAACATAAATGTTCCTTAAGCAGATCGGTGAGCCACACACTATCATCATATTTCCCGATCGCAACCGACAAAGCAACGAGCCCGTGGCTCAATGGTAGAGTCGTTCGACTCAAATACCAAAGGTCGCGGGTTCGAATCCCTAGGTGTTCCACACTTGGGATTGGGTATGACTGGCTGATGACGGCTAATAAGCCAGAAATGGCCATTCCGGTCTCCCTTGTCTTTGTCGGTTCCACATTATCAACATATGCTACACGTCGCTATGCGACTGCCTGTGAGTACTCTAGTCTGAGTTCCAGGGCACAACGGAAACATAAATGTTCCTTAAGCAGATCGGTGAGCCACACACTATCATCATATTCCCGATCGCAACCGACAAAGCAACGAGCCCGTGGCTCAATGGTAGAGCGTTCGACTCAAATACCAAAAGGTCACGGGTTCGAATCCCAGGTGTTCCACACTTGGGATTGGGTATGACTGGCTGATGACGGCTAATAAGCCAGAAATGGCCATTCCGGTCTCCCTTGTCTTTGTCGGTTCCACATTATCAACATATGCTACACGTCGCTATGCGACTGCCTGTGAGTACTATAGTCTGAGTTCCAGGGCACAACGGAACATAAATGTTCCTTAAGCAGATCGGTGAGCCACACACTATCATCATATTCCCGATCGCAACCGACAAAGCAACGAGCCCGTGGCTCAATGGTAGAGCGTTCGACTCAAATACCAAAGGTCGCGGGTTCGAATCCCAGGTGTTCCACACTTGGGATTGAGTATGACTGGCTGATGACGGCTAATAAGCCAGAAATGGCCATTCCGGTCTCCCTTGTCTTTGTCGGTTCCACATTATCAACATATGCTACACGTCGCTATGCGACTGCCTGTGAGTACTCTAGTCTGAGTTCCTAGGGCACAACGGAACATAAATGTTCCTTAAAGCAGATCGGTGAGCCACACACTATCATCATATTCCCGATCGCAACCAGACAGAAGCAACGAGCCTGTGGCTCAATGGTAGAGCGTTCGACTCAAATACCAAAGGTCGCGGGTTCGAATCCCAGGTGTTCCACACTTGGGATTGGGTATGACTGGCTGATGACGGCTAATAAGCCAGAAATGGCCATTCCGGTCTCCCTTGTCTTTTGTCGGTTCCACATTATCAACATATGCTACACGTCGCTATGCGACTGCCTGTGAGTACTCTAGTCTGAGTTCCAGGGCACAACGGAACATAAATGTTCCTTAAGCAGATCGGTGAGCCACACACTATCATCATATTCCCGATCACAACCGACAAAGCAACGAGCCCGTGGCTCAATGGTAGAGCGTTCGACTCAAATACCAAAGGTCGCGGGTTCGAATCCCAGGTGTTCCACACTTGGGATTGGGTATGACTGGCTGATGACGGCTAATAAGCCAGAAATGGCCATTCCGGTCTCCCTTGTCTTTGTCGGTTCCACATTATCAAGATATGCAACGTCGCTATGCGACTGCCTGTGAGAACTCTAGTCTGAGTTCAGGGCACAACGGAACATAAATGTTCCTTAAGCAGATCGGTGAGCCACACACTATCATCATATTCCCGATCGCAACCGATAAAGCAACGAGCCCGTGGCTCAATGGTAGAGCGTTCGACTCAAATACAAAAGGTCGCAGGGTTTCGAATCCCAGGTGTTCCACACTTGGGATTGGGTATGACTGGCTGATGACGGCTAATAAGCCAGAAATGGCCATTCCGGTCTCCCTTGTCTTTGTCAGTTCCACATTATCAACATATGCTACACGTCGGTATGCGAGCTGCCTGTGAGTACTCTAGTCTGAGTTCAGGGCACAATGGAACATAAATGTTCCTTAAGCAGATCGGTGAGCCACACACTATCATCATATTCCCGATCGCAACCGACAAAGCAACGAGCCCGTGGCTCAATGGATGAGCGTTGAACTCAAATACCAAAGGAACTGGGTTCGAATCCCAGGTGTTTCACACTTGGGATTGGGGTATGACTGGCTGATGACGGCTAATAAGCCAGAAATGGCCATTCGGTCTCCCTTGTCTGTCAGTTCCACATTATCAACATATGCTACCGTCGCTATGCGACTGCCGATGAGTACTCTAGTCTGAGTTCAGGGCACAACGGAACATAAATGTTCCTTAAGCAGATCGGTGAGCCACACACTATCATCATATTCCCGATCGCAACCGACAAAAGCAACGAGCCCGTGGCTCAATGGTAGAGCGTTCGACTCAAAATACCAAAGGTCGCGGGTTTCGAATCCCAGGTGTTTCCACACTTGGGATTGGGTATGACTGGCTGATGACGGCTAATAAGCCAGAAAATGGCCATTCCGGTCTCCCTTGTCTTTGTCGGTTCCACATTATCAACATATGCTACACGTCGCTATGCGACTGCCTGTGAAATACTCTAGTCTGAGTTCCAGGGCACAACGGAACATAAATGTTCATAAGCAGATCGGTGAGCCACACACTATCATCATATTCCGATCGCAACCGGCAAAGCAAGAGCCCGTGGCTCAATGGTAGAGCGTTCGACTCAAATACCAAAAGGTCGCGGGTTCGAATCCCAGGTGTTCCACACATGGGATTGGGTATGACTGGCTGATGACGGCTAATAAGCCAGAAATGGCCATTCCGGTCTCCCTTGTCTTTGTCGGTTCCACATTATCAACATATGCTACACGTCGCTATGCGACTGCCTGTGAGATACTCTCAGTCTGAGTTCCAGGGCACAACGGAAACATAAATGTTCCTTAAGCAGATCGGTGAGCCACACACTATCATCATATTCCCGATCGCAACCGACAAAAGCAACGAGCCTGTGGCTCAATGGTAGATGCGTTCGACTCAAAATACCAAAAGGTCGCGGGTTCGAATCCCAGGTGTTTCCACACTTGGGATTTGGGTATGACTGGCTGATGACGGCTAATAAGCCAGAAATGGCCATTCCGGTCTCCCTTGTCTTTGTCGGTTCCACATTATCAACATATGCTACACGTCGCTATGCGACTGCCTGTGAGTACTCTAGTCTGAGTTCCAGGGCACAACGGAACATAAATGTTCCTTAAGCAGATCGGTGAGCCACACACTATCATCATATTCCCGATCGCAACCGACAAAGCAACGAGCCCGTGGCTCAATGGTAGAGCGTTCGACTTAAATACCAAAGGTCGCGGGTTTCGAATCCCAGGTGTTCCACACTTGGGATTGGGTATGACTGGCTGATGACGGCTAATAAGCCAGAAATGGCCATTCCGGTCTCCCTTGTCTTTGTCGGTTCCACATTATCAACATATGCTACACGTCGCTATGCGACTGCCTGTGAGTACTCTAGTCTGAGTTCCAGGGCACAACGGAAACATAAATGTTCCTTAAGCAGATCGGTGAGCCACACACTATCATCATATTCCCGATCGCAACCGACAAAGCAACGAGCCCGTGGCTCCAATGGTAGAGCGTTCGACTCAAATACCAAAGGTCGCGGGTTCGAATCCCAGGTGTTTCCACACTTGGGATTGGGTATGACTGGCTGATGACGGCTAATAAGCCAGAAATGGCCATTCCGGTCTCCCTTGTCTTTGTCGGTTCCACATTATCAACATATGCTACACGTCGCTATGCGACTGCCTGTGAGTACTCTAGTCTGAGTTCCAGGGCACAACGGGAACATAAATGTTCCTTAAAGCAGATCGGTGAGCCACACACTATCATCATATTCCCGATCGCAACCGACAAAGCTAACGAGCCTGTGGCTCAATGGTAGAGCGTTCGACTCCAAATACCAGAAGGTCGCGGGTTCGAATCCCAGGTGTTCCACACTTGGGATTGGGTATGACTGGCTGATGACGGCTAATAAGCCAGAAATGGCCATTCCGGTCTCCCTTGTCTTTGTCGGTTCCACATTATCAACATATGCTACACGTCGCTATGCGACTGCCTGTGAGTACTCTAGTCTGAGTTCCAGGGCGCAACGGAACATAAATGTTCCTTAAGCAGATCGGTGAGCCACACACTATCATCATATTCCCGATCGCAACCGACAAAGCAACGAGCCTGTGGCTCAATGGTAGAGCGTTCGACTCAAATACCAAAGGTCGCAGGGTTCGAAATCCCAGGTGTTCCACACTTGGGATTGAGTATGACTGGCTGATGACTGCTAGTAAGCCAGAAATGGCCATTCCGGTCTCCCTTGTCTTTGTCGGTTCCACATTATCAACATATGCTACACGTCGCTATGCGACTGCCTGTGGGTACTCTAGTCTGAGTTCCAGGGCACAACGGAACATAAATGTTCCTTAAGCAGATCGGTGAGCCACACACTATCATCATATTCCCGATCGCAACCGACAAAGCAACGAGCCCGTGGCTCAATGGTAGAGCGTTCGACTCAAATACCAAAGGTCGCGGGTTCGAAATCCCAGGTGTTCCACACTTGGGATTGGGTATGACTGGCTGATGACGGCTAATAAGCCAGAAATGGCCATTCCGGTCTCCCTTGTCTTTGTCGGTTCCACATTATCAACATATGCTACACGTCGCTATGCGACTGCCTGTGAGTACTCTAGTCTGAGTTCAGGGCACAACGGAACATAAATGTTCCTTAAGCAGATCGGTGAGCCACACACTATCATCATATTCCCGATCGCAACCGACAAAGCAACGAGCCCGTGGCTCAATGGTAGAGCGTTCGACTCAAATACCAAAGGTCGCGGGTTCGAATCCCAGGTGTTCCACACTTGGGATTGGGTATGACTGGCTGATGACGGCTAATAAGCCAGAAATGGCCATTCCGGTCTCCCTTGTCTTTGTCGGTTCCACATTATCAACATATGCTACACGTCGCTATGCGACTGCCTGTGAGTACTCTAGTCTGAGTTCGAGGGCACAACGGAACATAAATGTTCCTTAAGCAGATCGGTGAGCCACACACTATCATCATATTCCCGATCGCAACCGACAAAGCAACGAACCCGTGGCTCAATGGTAGAGCGTTCGATTCAAATACCAAAGGTCGCGGGTTCAAATCCCAGGTGTTCCACACTTGGGATTGGGTATGACTGGCTGATGACGGCTAATAAGCCAGAAATGGCCATTCCGGTCTCCCTTGTCTTTGTCGGTTCCACATTATCAACATATGCTACACGTCGCTATGCGACTGCCTGTGAGTACTCTAGTCTGAGTTCCAGGGCACAACGGAACATAAATGTTCCTTAAGCAGATTGGTAAGCCACACATTATCATCATATTCCCGATCGCAACCGACAAATCAACGAGCCCGTGGCTCAATGGTAGAGCGTTCGACTCAAATACCAAAGGTCGCGGGTTCGAATCCCAGGTGTTCCACACTTGGGATTGGGTATGACTGGCTGATGACGGCTAATAAGCCAGAAATGGCCATTCCGGTCTCCCTTGTCTTTGTCGGTTCCACATTATCAACATATGCTACACGTCGCTATGCGACTGCCTGTGAGTACTCTAGTCTGAGTTCCAGGGCACAGCGGAACATAAATGTTCCTTAAGCAGATCGGTGAGCCACACACTATCATCATATTCCCGATCGCAACCGACAAAAGCAACGAGCCCGTGGCTCCAATGGTAGAGCGTTCGAATCAAATACCAAAGGTCGCGGGTTCGAATCCCAGGTGTTTACGCTTGGGATTGGGTATGACTGGCTGATGACGGCTAATAAGCCAGAAATGGCCATTCCGGTCTCCCTTGTCTTTGTCGGTTCCACATTATCAACATATGCTACACGTCGCTATGCGACTGCCTGTGAGTACTCTAGTCTGAGTTCCAGGGCACAACGGAACATAAATGTTCCTTAAGCAGATCGGTGAGCCACACACTATCATCATATTCCCGATCGCAACCGACAAAGCAACGAGCCCGTGGCTCAATGGTAGAGCGTTCGACTCAAATACCAAAGGTCGCGGGTTCGAATCCCAGGTGTTCCACACTTGGGATTGGGTATGACTGGCTGATGACGGCTAATAAGCCAGAAATGGCCATTCCGGTCTCCCTTGTCTTTGTCGGTTCCACATTATCAACATATGCTACACGTCGCTATGCGACTGCCTGTGAGTACTCTAGTCTGAGTTCTAGGGCAAACGGAACATAAATGTTCCTTAAGCAGATCGGTGAGCCACACACTATCATCATATTCCCGATCGCAACCGACAAAGCAACGAGCCCGTGGCTAAATGGTAGGGCGTTCGACTCAAATACCAAAGGTCGCGGGTTCGAATTCAAGGTGTTCGACACTTGGGATTGGGTATGACTGGCTGATGACGGCTAATAAGCCAGAAATGGCCATTCCAGTCTCCTTGTCTTTGTCGGTTCCACATTATCAACATATGCTACACGTCGCTATGCGACTGCCTGTGAGTACTCTAGTCTGAGTTCAAGGGCACAACGAAACATAAATGTTCCTTAAGCAGATCGGTGAGCCACACACTATCATCATATTCCCGATCGCAACCGACAAAGCAACGAGCCTGTGGCTCAATGGTAGAGCGTTCGACTCAAATACCAAAGGTCGCGGGTTCGAAATCCCAGGTGTTCCACACTTGGGATTGGGTATGACTGGCTGATGACGGCTAATAAGCCAGAAATGGCCATTCCGGTCTCCCTTGTCTTTGTCGGTTCCACAATATCAACATATGCTACACGTCGCTATGCGACTGCCTGTGAGTACTCTAGTCTGAGTTCCAGGGCACAACGGAAACATAAATGTTCCTTAAGCAGATCGGTGAGCCACACACTATCATCATATTCCCGATCGCAACCGACAAAGCAACGAGCCCGTGGTTCAATGGTAGAGCGTTCGACTCAAATACCAAAGGTCGCGGGTTCGAATCCCAGGTGTTCCACACTTGGGATTGGGTATGACTGGCTGATGACGGCTAATAAGCCAGAAATGGCCATTCCGGTCTCCCTTGTCTTTGTCGGTTCCACATTATCAACATATGCTACACGTCGCTATGCGACTGCCTGTGAGTACTCTAGTCTGAGTTCCAGGGCACAACGGGAACATAAATGTTCCTTAAGCAGATCGGTGAGCCACACACTATCATCATATTCCCGATCGCAACCGACAAAGCAACGAGCCCGTGGCTCCAATGGTGAGCGTTCGACTCAAATACCAAAGGTCGCGGGTTCGAATCCCAGGTGTTCCACACTTGGGATTGGGTATGACTGGCTGATGACGGCTAATAAGCCAGAAATGGCCATTCCGGTCTCCCTTGTCTTTGTCGGTTCCACATTATCAACATATGCTACACGTCGCTATGCGACTGCCTGTGAGTACTCTAGTCTGAGTTCCAGGGCACAACGGAACATAAATGTTCCTTAAGCAGATCGGTGAGCCACACACTATCATCATATTCCCGATCGCAACCGGACAAAGCAACAAGAGCCCGTGGCTCAATGGTAGAGCGTTCGACTCAAATACCAAAGGTCGCGGGTTCGAATCCCAGGTGTTCCACACTTGGGATTGGGTATGACTGGCTGATGACGGCATAAAAGCCAGAAATGGCCATTCCGGTCTCCCTTGTCTTTGTCGGTTCCACATTATCAACATATGCTACACGTCGCTATGCGACTGCCTGTGAGTACTCTAGTCTGAGTTCCAGGGCACAACGGAACATAAATGTTCCTTAAGCAGATCGGTGAGCCACACACTATCATCATATTCCCGATCGCAACCGACAAAGCAACGAGCCCGTGGCTCAATGGTAGAGCGTTCGACTCAAATACCAAAGGTCGCGGGTTCAGAATCACCAGGTGTTCCACACTTGGGATTGGGTATGACTGGCTGATGACGGCTAATAAGCCAGAAATGGCCATTCCGGTCTCCCTTGTCTTTGTCGGTTCCACATTATCAACATATGCTACACGTCGCTATGCGACTGCCTGTGAGTACTCTAGTCTGAGTTCCAGGGCACAACGGAACATAAATGTTCCTTAAAGCAGATCGGTGAGCCACACACTATCATCATATTCCCGATCGCAACCGACAAACGCAACGAGCCCGTGGTTCAATGGTAGAGCGTTCGACTCAAATACCAAAGGTCGCGGGTTCGAATCCCAGGTGTTCCACACTTGGGATTGGGTATGACTGGCTGATGACGGCTAATAAGCCAGAAATGGCCATTCCGGTCTCCCTTGTCTTTGTCGGTTCCACATTATCAACATATGCTACACGTCGCTATGCGACTGCCTGTGAATACTCTTGTCTGAGTTCCAGGGCACAACGGAACATAAATGTTCCTTAAGCAGATCGGTGAGCCACACACTATCATCATATTCCCGATCGCAACCGACAAAAGCAACGAGCCCTGTGGCTCAATGGTAGAGCGTTCGACTCAAAATACCAAAGGTCGCGGGTTCGAAATCCCAGGTGTTCCACACTTGGGATTGGGTATGACTGGCTGATGACGGCTAATAAGCCAGAAATGGCCATTCCGGTCTCCCTTGTCTTTGTCGGTTCCACATTATCAACATATGCTACACGTCGCTATGCGACTGCCTGTGAGTACTCTAGTCTGAGTTCCAGGGCACAACGGAACATAAATGTTCCTTAAGCAGATCGGTGAGCCACACACTATCATCATATTCCCCGATCGCAACCGACAAAAGCAACGAGCCCGTGGCTCAATGGTAGAGCGTTCGACTCAAATACCAAAGGTCGCGGGTTCGAAATCCCAGGTGTTCCACACTTGGGATTGGGTATGACTGGCTGATGACGGCTAATAAGCCAGAAATGGCCATTCCGGTCTCCCTTGTCTTTGTCGCATCCACTTTCTATCATATATATACATATATATATATATATATATATATATATATACTCATGCAATAATATGTAATAATATATATATATATATATATGCGGGTATATTATAGGGACCAAGGGTGCGTAAAACACCGTCGTTTTTCAGTCTGTTAAAAACTTAACAGAAGTCGGCCAGGAGTGTATAATTATATGTAAAATATTCTATTTATATTAAACGTGTTAATACTTAATAAAGGTCAATATAAAAATAAAGTGTTCGTTACATGTTTAATATTCGTATCTGCAGTAGGGGAGCATTATTTAGTGTCTGTTTAATCACCAATGGAGAGTTTAGGGCTGTGTGAATCTGTGACGTTTCGTGCTAAAATTGCCACTGTGGTTGCGGGAGTGGAGGTCAGTGATTTATCACCAGCACCTTCACCAACACTTCAGCACACCGTCTCCATATTGGGTCCTCACCAAAATAGGGTACCTTCCTCCACTTTAACACTCCACTCATGGAGTCTTATAATGGTGCTTTTACAGAATGACCACGGTCATGGCCTAGAACAATTCACGTGACCACATAAACGACCAAAACATGTGGATGCATCCAACTTGGTATGTTCTTTATTGCCGCTCTTCTGTGATTTACTAATAAGGAAGGATTTTTTAGCTGTTGGCTTAAATTTACATGAATGGACATCGAAAATCATAATAAACTAGCGAAATTGATGACGATTCAGGTATAAATATTTGATCACGTAATCAGATGGTGGTCAAAATTACCAAACAAGCACTTGAGTAATACAAATAGATTACTTACCTAGAATCTTGGTATTTTTTTAATTCTACATGTTTATCTAAGAATCGAGAGATTTCAATCCAGAACCGCAAGCTATAAACTTTAAAGAAAATCATTTGCCAAATTTTTACAAGGAAATCGCTTTGATTAGCCGTTGAATATTATGAAATCTACTAAAAATAAAATATCAATTCATAATTAATTATCCCGGCTTTTTGGGTTAATGTTTTTACAGTTTTAAATATAAAGCTGATCACAGGCATCTATGTATGTCGTGTAAGGCGAATTATAAATATGCCATTCATTCGTAATTAACAAGTTAGACAATTCGCTGGATTTAAGAATCAAGGTTTTTTTCTTCTCAGGCTGCATTTAAATATGATACTATTTTCATTAAAATACTCAACATTTGATTTTATTTTAAAAATTCGGTTGAGCTATCAGTACTTTAATTTTAACCAAATTGTTGCTGAACATTCCGAATTCGTTTAGTGTAAATCTATTTTTGTTCATTTGTGGCGGCATGGAGGGAAGGAACATCCTTTAAGAAAAGGTTGTCACATTTTAACGAATATATAATGAAACTGTTCCTCAATAAAACATTAAAAAATCCGTAATTGTTGACTAGCTTAGTAAAACAATACACAATCCATGTTCATATACATTAAGAAATGTCTGCAATTGCGTGTCTACTATGCCTTTGGTGAATCTTTGGAGTGAACATTTCAAAGAAGACAGAGTCTTTTCAAAACGTAATATAGCCCCTTACATTAAGTTTTCTGCCAAAATGTTTAAGGACTCTGGTATTATTTAGATATGTACCGAATGCTGACAGTATGATGCACAAAATTAAACAGATATATGAGTTTTGTCATTCGCGTGTTAAATTTTCAATTTTGGAAAGTGGGTGTCGCTGGTGGATGTCACTCTTGAAGGGTAGGCTATTTTGCGAACCCGTAGCCTCTATATTTAACAAATAAAAGCTGGATGACTATTTATCAAAACATGGGCCATGTAAACCCATCTATATTTTATCTCTGCGTTCATGGGTTCCAGTAATCACTGGGCAGAGTTTACATTTGTTTCTGTAGTGGCCAACGAAGGTGCCATATGCATTGAAACGGCGTTCACGGACTTCCAATTGTCTTGAAAAATATTGTAACTCATGAGCTCAAAATAAGAGGATTAAAGTGATAATATTCTTGTTCAATGCGGCCTTTGGAACTGGGAGCAAAAGGGTATACTATATAGAGTAGGCTAACATCGTGGAAGTCCTTTTTCCTGATGCACTGTTTGCGATGCTCTTAAGAGTTGTGTTTTGCAAACGCATTGCACCCATACAAGTGAGAATGCGGGATTGTAAGTTTAAGGTGTTTACTCTTTCTATGAATCAGTTACCGAATTTTTCAAGTGATTTCTGAAATCTGACTTATACAGGGTGAGCAAATTTACATGTCCAGTTTCGATTATGCGGTTGAGATGCATATAGATCCGTGGTTTGATTTTATTATCCACGTAAATATTTTCTTGACATCCCGTTTTTGTGGACGATCACATTTTCAGAAAGGGGCTCGTAGCTTCCCCAAATTCCTGTGGCCAAATCAATGTAGGTTTAAACCACGCAATAATTGTATTTGCCCGCAGAGGACAGCAGACGTGAAGTGCAAATCATAATTGATGGGGACAGTTTCCCGTCAGCAGAAGATAATGGAAGTCACGAGAATGAGGAAACGATAATGCGAAATTCACCCGGTTTCTACTGCTGCTGCTGCAACAGGTTAGCGTTGACGCTTATGCGGACAGATTGTTTTTGACATGCCCGAGGGAGGGCGTTCGTAGTATCAAGTACTTTTGGGACATATGCGAGACAGCTAGGGAGCCCACGTGTTGTTTTGGCAGATAGCGCTCTCATCTCACATGGGCACCGACATGGAGGATATACTAGCTGATTGTCTGTGAATTAGCCGGGGAAAAATAACCATCTGTTAACAGAAAGAATATCATGTATCAGTGCTTGAAGTAACGTTACGGGGTGTTAAAATAAGAATATTCAAGTAGGTTTCTCAGTTTTGTTTAGTGCTTGAGTCTTTAATTTGAACAAAAATGAATGGCTCGAAGTAGCAAGCAGCAAGGATTTAAAACGAAATGCTGTCAAGGTACGAGAAACTGATTTTTGTCAGGTGCCTTACGAAGCACCTGCAGGCTTGCCGTTGTAATTTGCAGGTTGAAAAAAGCCGGCAAAATTAGTAGTTTTCGAGGACAAAAAGTTAAAACTGTTAGCATTTGCTTCAAACGAATTCACAAACTCTTCAACAAAAAGGAAGACAAGGTACCCGTATCCGCCATAGCGGTGTGATATTTCAAAAGTATTATGACTGGGATCTTTGCGTCCGTCCATGTAAAAAGCAAATATAAAGTCTGCTTAAAATAGAACGTGCTATGCAACGTATCTGAAAGATTTCAAGGATACCTGAGCCTTTTACTTACCCACATGTGAAAGTTAACGCGAAACCTATTAGCACCTAGATCGAAAATCGATCAAAAACCTCGAAATGATACGATACCAACGCATGCCATAATAAGCCCATAAATTATACTGCGCAGATTGAAGGATAGTTGAGGTTGTAAACTGACCTAACTTATGGAAATATGGGACGCATTTTGCAGCCAGAGTCAAAATTGGTTGATAATTGGTCGCCAAAGTCTGGAATTTATTGAAGTCTGAACCACTAGGTTAAACTAATTTCTCAGCCTTCAGAGATCCCGCCTCCTTCAAGACCCCTTAAATTCATTTTCCTACATACATCCTCGGTTACGTATGATTTTATATACCCTAAAATTTCTGCTCGCATCGATATCTTCATGCTCAACTATGCCATCTAGTATCAGTGTTTAAGATTCAAACTCAACTGAAAATGAGAATCCTGTTGAAAACAATAAAGAGAGCCAGTTATCGAGGGGCACTTGTGGTGACTGGTGCTCCTGGGGCAAGACTTTTCGCGGTCTAAAGCAGAAAACTCACCCTCCAACTGAAGATCATAGACAGCAGCAGATACTAACAACAGCCGCAATGGGGGGGGCTAAGGAAAGAACCAAACTCGACAAAAGTACTAACATTTGAATGCAAACCTCTAAGCGGCTACATTTGATGCTAGGATAGGCACATTGGTATGCAATGCATTTCAACAGACCCACATACAAAGAGCAAAGAGCAAACAAGAACCAAACTGCACCGAACCCTTATTTCCATGATTATTTTTAACACTTTAAAAGTTGTAGAAGTCAACAGTCGTTTTTATACCCCTTTTGGGTTAGGAGTAGTATGCAAACTCTGCGCAACCATTAGGTGCCAGTTGATGAAGCCAAAATACCCACTGCCATAGCAGTAACCTTTCAAACTCGTTAACCGGATCTGCATCAGTGTCGAGTAAAAATGTGCATTGGGGAGTTTGACAAATATCTCATTAGCTATAGGAATGAAAATACCAGTAAGGTGGAGAGAATACGCTATCTCTCAAGTCGCGACCCAACCTATATTATGAGATTGTCTTTTTAAGGTCCAAGCTATCGACGTCCTCGCAGGTGGTGCCGAACCGTGTGGTTAATATCCGCTTAAGCAGTGGTTCTTCGGCCTCCACAAGCATTATACCCTTCAACTCTCGATTGAATTCTCTTATTTTGACTCACATACAGAGCGTATGATGAAAGTTCCTCCTCTTGCCGGCGTATCAAATTGTCCTGTTGACGCTGAATATTACTTTTTTTCAGCATACATTTCCTTACCACCATGCTCTTTTACTGCAAACAACCTCAGACGTGTTATTGGATTGCCATGTCCACCGCAACAGGAGATTTTGACCGTCGTTGTCGACAATATCCCCCATCTGCCTAAAAGCAGGATGGGCACATAGACAGTGACCTGCGCAGCATCTTCCTCGCACGCGTGCATACGCCCACAGCCACTCGATAATCTTTTTCCACAATATCCGCATACAAGAAATGATTTCCGACTGTTGAGCTTAAAAAATAATAAAAACAGTGGACAATTCGAAAGCACATTTTCTCTCCAAAGCCTGATTTAATAGGTTCATCTTATGCTCCGGCCTTACAGTGACTCTTACTGACTCAGCCATTTTTCCTAACTAAATCAACATACTGTTATTTTATTGCTTCTCCTTGTAACTTAAATTTTTCCCGGTGATTGTGGTAAACATGCCAAGGTCAATGCCTTATCCACTGCAAAAATACTGATGAGCTAGAGATTTAGTGCTCACCAAGGCCATTAATGCCACAGATGCGTACGACCCATAGCGCCGCCTACGGATATTTACGATTTATGCCGGAAATTTTAATTTTAAAAGGTTGTGTGTGGGTAAAAATTCCACTTTACAAACCCTGAAAGCCCTACGTTACTGCCGCCTTAATACGTGGGTATGTTTAATTGTTGGTCTTGACCTTCAAACGAATAAACTTCTTGTTCTGGAAACGATTGTGGTGCTTGTGACAGCCGGCTTCGTTCGGGCTCCAATGAGGGCTACCTCTGTGGGTGGTCTATCACAGCATTATCTCGAGTCTTAGGCAAATAAAGTTTGTATTTGAGAATTCTCTTGAAGGTTATATGGAATGTACTTGTAGGTTTACTCTCGAACTGAAATGCACATGGTCCTTTCTTCTGTAATTTTACGGTTTCTTTCTTCAGTATATTTTGTCCTCAAAATTCCCCATCTGAATAGATCAGCATTATTTGGAGCTTGGGTTAGAGAGTAGTTGGGAGATAATTCACTTAATTTTCTTATTCCTGCAGCATCATTCCTTGAAAATAATCATGTGCCCTGGTTAAATTTTAGACAGGTTACATTTCACACTAGTGCTTTGACGTAAAATATATAAGACACGGTTTTGGGCATAAGCTGTTGCTCAATTTCCCGGCTTAGTCATCCATTCCCGTACAATCAATCCACACTTTTTTTAAGGATTTAGTTAAAAGTCATGCTCAAAGTTCATGAGCTCGTATCCAGTGGCCATAATTCATTTGCGCTCTTTTCTTTCGGAGATCGCAGGGAGTGAAGTTCATGTGGCTAAGAATGCTCTTGCTCAAATCTGCCAAATCTAATCTAGTGAGGTTTGCGCAGACCTACAGTCGTCAGCTGCAGGCGATTAAGTCGGCGACATGCTTCTGTACTCATCCCTCATGATCCACCCATAGAATCTGTATGTTTCTCAAATATGCTTTCAAACTCGCATTTTCGTTTTCATCTCGCAAATTCTTCGGAGACGCGCTGCGATTGGCCGAGGATGAGGAAGCATTTGTCCTTAGGCACCAGATCCGATTTGTATGCACGGGTGAGCCAATAACCATGTTTTTCACCAAATGTGTTTCACAAAAACCCCGTTAACCACGAAGTATTTTCAAACGGAATACTAATGATTCGTTTGCTTTTGTATGCTTGGCATGCGATGTGTCGCAAATAACATCACAGAAGTGACCACGAGAAGACCAGATGCTGTGTTTTCATGGGCGAAGACGGTACAAAACTGCTTCGGCAGAGGACGACTGAACGAGTACAAGAAACTAAGCACGACACGCTAGGCATTACTGGGGAACAAATTCCGCAACTTACCTTATCCTGAATTAGCCAAAGATGACATACTGGTACACAAACTGCCGGTAAAACAACTGAAGGAGCAAGAACAAGTTCTACGGCGCGAAGCCTCATTCAACACGACTGATGCCAAACATGTTAGCATGATTATAGCAGTGGAATCGGTCATCTATCGGATGGAAGCGACAGAGGAGACGATGAACTTTATCTGATATCAGGTATCGTCTCTAATTATGGCTCATAGGCTACGTGAAATACTCCTCAAGGTCAAACACGATGCATGAAAGGTACTTAACACCGACAAGGACATCGTCATCGTGACTTTGGACGCGTGTCCCCACCTTCGTAATGGACAGAACGCATACCCCTCAGAATTCCAAAAAACTGACTGCACGATAGCCAGTTTGATGTCCCCTTGCAAAACCGACCCCGTAACACGAATACACGCAAATTTATGGAAACACTGTTGGCTATGAAGAATTCAGCTGCAATAACGCCGACTGACCGATGTATGATGAAGGTCCAAGAAACGGGCTTGGTCTGGTTCCATGGGCTCCCCGATGTACACGAGGAGGGTGCTTCTGCCCGGCCAATCCTATCGCTCAAAGGCATTCCAACATATGGACGGACAAAGTGGCAGTTTCGGCGTCTCAAATTTCTGACCGCTGATTTGGACACTATGGTCTTTTTGTCAACACGGTTCTTTGAGAAACTGAAACGGGTAAGTCTCCTGCGAAGTAAGGTCATGGTACCTTTTGATGTTATGCCTCTCTTTACTTCTTTTTCCTAGTATCAGGCAGTCAAGGCCGTTGAACTACGCCTAAAAAGCGATGAAACGAAGTATCTCCTCGGACGCGTCCAAACCCTCCAACTCCTGATTTTCTGCCTTCGGCGCTTTACGCTTGACAGAATAATGTAAAGAGTAAGTAAAGAGGTACGCCAATGGGTTCCCCGATTTCAGGACTCTAGCCGAGGCAGTCTTGCAGCGGTTGGACTCACTAGATTTAGGACAATACAAACCTAAGCTTTGGGTTTTGAATGTGGATGTTACTTCGTCGTCATCGAATGGGATCCGGTGTTGAAATTTGGAGAACGTGTCAACACCGTCTTCCCGGACACCAGTGAGGGCATAAACTTAGGCTACAACCACGCCCGCCAGTTTGTGTCAGCAGTTAATGGCTCACGCGAACTCTGCGCTTCCTGATTAGCGTACCGAAAAACCAATCCAACGACGTTTCAGTCCAGCGCATCTGCAATGCGATCCGTTCTAGGGTTTAGATAATACACAAACGTTGAAAAACTTCGGCTCACCATATGGCCTCAGTAGCGGTAGCTGCTGCCTCAGCCAACAGTACGTAGTCCTCTTCTCCAGTAAACCCATCAGTATTGTAGTTTTATCGCCTGCCATTTCAGACTTGGATTAATTAATGTGCGGACGAGATTTTTACCCACTACCAAAGCCAATACATTCGCCCATGCCCCCATAACGCACACACCAGGATTCACAAACTCAGGGGATATAGAGCAGCCATCGCCGTCTGACTCCCCAGTCCACTGGTTAGCCGCTCGACACACAGCACATACACTGGAGCCGACGGCGTGGTCTGAATGGAAGTGTCAGATTGGCAGAACTTTCCAGCCACGGTTTCTAGGGAAACCGTGATATACTCTGGTAAATGGTGATTGTGAGGGTGTTGTCGATGTATTGGTGTAGGTAGGGTGCGCTGATGTAGCTTAGCCTCCGGTGGTTTACCGGAGGTTGTCAATGAGCGCATGTGTCCCGAATAGGCCCATGCGGTGTGTAAATGTGCGGGAGCAGTGAGGGGCAGTGACAGGCGAGCACGTTGACTGTATGTCAGAGCCCCAGGCACTTGTTCACCAGCCTCCGTGTGATGGATTCGCAGGTGGCGACCAGGCCGATACGTGGCAGGTTGAGGGATTGCGGGCGCAGTGTGCAGGAGAAAAGTGCGGTAGAGGCTTGGGCGATGTCATTCTATGGTAGTGGGGGTGGCAGGGCGCTAATAATGGCAGGGGAGCGAAAAGTGTGCATGGTGTATACCCAACAGCGTTGTCGACGCTGTTTCTGTGGGGAATTTGC
>WEDG01003782.1:0-20411 GCA_017591395.1 Schistocephalus solidus | reverse complement strand
CGATAAACCATGAACACCCTCCACTCCTGACATTTGTAGCGCCCTGCCACCCCCACTACCATGAATGACATCCCACAGCCTATACCTATTTCTCCTGCCCATAATGCGCCCGCAACTTCAACTCACGCATCGGCCTGGTCGGTCACATGCGAATCCATCGTACGGAGGCTGGTGAACCGGTACCTGGGGCTCCGAAATACAGTTGCCGCTCTCGCCTCCACTGCCCTCACTGCTCCCGCACATTTACACACCGCATGGGCCTATTAGGACACATGCGCCTCCTCGACAACCTGCGGTAAACCACCGGAGACTAAGCCACATCAGCGCACGCCATCTACAATAATACATAGACAACACCCTCACAATCATTATAATGTACCTGATAAAATCCCCGTTTTCTAGAAACCGTGGCTTGGAAGGCTGCCAATCTGACGCTTACACCAGACGACGCCGTCGGCCCAGCGTATGTGCTTTGTGTGTCGAGTTGCTGACCAGTGGACTGGGAGTCAAACGGCGATTTCTCCTCCATATCCCCTGAGTTTGTAAATCCGGTTGTGTGAGTAATGGAGGCCAGGTCGTGCTGTGGCGCGCGAAGACGGGTACGCCGACCCGTCAGCCAATGCGCCCACTCCCACCTCAGACAGCTGACTGGCTCGGATGGTGGTCTGACTGTGGGGGTGGGGGAGAGAGTGAGGTCGATGGCTAAGCACATGCTCCTCACTATAAACAATCTGACGCGCTTGAAACTATCATGATGCGCTAAAAGCCGTGGCTTGGAAGGTTGCCAACTGACGGGATAACTCGAACCACGTGGTCAGCCCAATGTGTGTTTTGTGTGGAGTGGCTGACTGGCGGACTGCGAGTTAGGCTGCAATGGCTCCTTCTTTAATGTGGCCTTTATGTCACTCCCACTCTGTGGGATCCGAGTCAGGTGTGATGGTACACCCAGGGGTGGCTCCGTTCGCGCCAGCCACCTGCGCCCTCTCCCACCCCAGTCTTCTTGACTCTGTCTTGACACCGGGCTCAGGTGGGGATAGCAGTGCGGTATATGCAGCGCAAGACTACTATCACTTAAAACTAATTCATGCCCAAGTCGACCGTCCCTGCACCACTCTTCCGTGGAGTGTACGGTCGACCTCGTCGTAATCGACGGTCGAACTGTCGTCTGGCACACACGTGCACTTGTATGGCAGTATTTCAGACAGAATAGGCCCAGGGATACTGAAATAGTTGGTTCTGGCTTATTGACCGCCATCAGTTAACCTTACTCGACTCCAATGGTTGCGGCACCCGAGGTTCGAACTCTCAACCTGTTGGCTAGAAGTCCAATGCTCTACCAACTGAGCCACGGGCCCTTTGTCCTGTCGGTTTTGATCGAAAATAGGGCAAGAGCGTAATATGTTACCCGAGTCAGTGGACGGCACCGGTTGTACTAGGATCTTTATGGAAGAAAAGGAGAGTGCCAAAGCTATTCCTAACCATATGCATTGTTTTCTTTGCCGGATTATTAGTGTCGCACAGTAGTTTGGTGCCCGGAAAAGCGTGCGGATTGCGAGATCATCCCGCCGACCAAGATGCGCGATATCATTCCTAATTGACCTGACTCACTTTATTCGGACCCTTGACGGCAGTAAGAATGAGGCCTGCTCTGCGCGATCATTCATTATCAAAGTAAAACGGATGTGTTTTGACCTAACTGCGGCTTCCTTATAGTCCCCGCTTGGAAAGTTGCCATTCGACTTGGTACTTTCGGTCCTCCTACTGCAAAGTAAATATCATGTGACCCTACTAAGCTTGCAACAAATGCACACCTTAGCGAGCATAATAAACGTTGGCATCTAGTATTGTCGCGCTGACCTATCTTTTGTTCCCTATGTTCGTTCGCATAGTACGTGCTTGCCGAAAATATTTCAGTACAGTCTGACAAGTGTGTGCCGTGAATCACTTTAGCCTCGTTCTGGTCGGACGTACCCGGTCTAGGGAAAGGTTGGGTATGGGGGGTGTTAATATACGGTTGTAAAGTGAATGCGCTTAGAGAATGCCTGTTCGTACACCAAACAGACTCATATGATGCCTGAATGTCTGCGGGGAGGGGAGGTAGTATTGGTGGAGAAGGCGTGCGTGAGAGAATTTGACCGGAAACTCCCGGCCCTGATTTGCCAGTCACGCTGCAGTGGACGCATAGGTAACCGATCAGACCGGCTACTGATTAGAATTTGCGGTCGCAGTTTAAACCGCATGGATGCTCTGTTTTCCCACTTCCGATGGTGGTGACGTTCTGTTATGTGGGCGTGAAGTTGTGCGTGCTGTCTTAGCGGTGGACTCAAAGGCGCTGAACAAGGCCAATCCGTGCCCTGAAGGTCAGTTGTCAGCAATGATAATTTGTCGGGGCTTGGACGTTTGTAGTGGCCCTACTCAGGGCGCCTATTGCAGTGCTACACCCGTCGCGAGTACTCGCACGGTCGTAACAGGAGCAGTCTGGTTCTCGGCCATTCACGCCTGTCCAAACCAGCCAATCATTTTCAAGGTTGATTCAGGCATGCTCTCGCTAAAAGCGCTGTGACGACTGCCCAACTCTCTCGCATTCGGGACATCACTCTTGTGACGCCGGACGTGTGATCTACCAACTTCTTCCAACCTCCTCCAATGTTTCGGTACAGAGTACAATATCCTCTCACCTGGATTCCCACTCTTTCTTCTATTCCGATTTGGGATCAGGCTGTAGCGCCTAGGGTCTCTCTATGATTTTAGCAGCCACGGCATTGGCTCACTGCACTCGAGCTTTGAACGCTTCTAACCTCGTCCATTGCGGTGGGTTTTGAAGAATGCTGCTCCCGTTTTTGTGGCAGTGTGTCAAACCTGCTGATCCTGCACGAGGTCCCGTAAATGAGTTGGAGGTCGTATATACTTACAGACACAAGTACACCTTAATCTGGAGACCGTCCAGTCCAAATGAAAGACTGGGAGCACAAAATACGCGTCTAAAAACTGTTTGGAGAGAGTGGAAGAATGATAACACCATGGCACTGCCCAATGTGTGTTTTGTTTGGAGTGGCTGACTGTTGGACTAAGAGTCAATCTGCAATGCCTCCTTATTAATGTGGCCTTTATGGCACTCCCACTCCGTGGGATCCAAGCCAGGTGTGGTGGAACGCCCAGGGGTGGCTCCGGCCGCGCCAACCACCTACGCCCTCTCCCATCTCCGGTCTTCTTGACTCTGTCTTGACACCGGGCAAAGGTGAGAGAGGAGAAGAGAGTGCGGTAGATGCATCGCAAGTCTAATATCATTTTAAACTAAATCATGCGCAAGTCACCGTACCTGCACCACCCTGCTGTTGAGCGTTCGGTAGACCTCGTCGAAATCGACGGTCGAACTGTCGTATGCGTGTGTGTGCGTTACTGCGTCAGTCCCAGCACCTTGGAAATGCATACATTCAGAACACAGTTAAGTAAATATGTTCTCATTAGGCCTGAACTCACTATGTAACGATCCTAAGCTCTGTTGACCCAGTGTCAATTATCACCCCATACAGATGCCGCGCACGATTGAAGACAACGCCTGTCGGAAAACTGACACAATTGTCGATGATGTGAATGTCCCTGGCCTCATTCGACGTGTCTGAGTGAGAAACTTCCTGTTGCATCTGGGAATTAATTGAGCAGTCTACACGAACTTCAGAAGTACCACCGGATGAGATACAACGGAGCCAGACACGCAACTCAGTGTCACGGTTAAAATCTAGATAGGAACACCAAATAGAAGAGAATATAAAGAATCGGCTGGTGGTCTGTCATCTCATAACGATGCATTAAGTGAACTTGTGCGCAGACGATTTGTTGGGCTACAGTCGGCATCGTGAGGGAGACAGCATTTCCGCTTTCCATTGACTGCTCACATTGCGTGTGACTCAGTCTTCATCTTGTCGAGACAGTGACACCGCCTTCAGCGATTGACGCAGCCGAAGATCGCTCACAGGCGTATACTCACGTTTTGAGCAGGCAAGCCAAACTTCAACAGCTGGTGCTCAGTTTGCTTGAACAATTTCTGTTGCTGCCTTCTGGACTGTTTGTGCTCTCCCGACCACATAAAATTTGTCCTTTCTGCCTTCTCTCTTACTGATTTCTGGTTTTGGAAACTCAAACAAATCGGGCGTCTTCTCCGAAACTGAGGTGTGGATGCACTTGCCAACAGACCGCCTGTTCGTTCACCTGATCCTGCGCAACTTTTCAACCAATGGTAGACGGGCACTCACTGATCGCGTTACGGAGATACTCGCCCCGTTTGGGTAGTCACTCGTCGTCCATTCTTAACAGGTGTCCGCTCCATCGCAGTTGCAATTGCCCTAGCATGGTGTGGATGCTAATGATTTCGGTTTGCTCCAGGACTTCCGTGTCCGGGATCCTGTCTTGCCTCACAGCGGCGAGTATATTATAGACAGAAATATGCAATTGACAAAGACGAGGTACCCTGAGATGGCCAGTTCTGGCTTATTAGTCATCATCAACCAGTAATACCCAATCCCAGGTGTTGCAACACCTGAGAATCGAACTCGGGATATGATGGTTAGAAGTCAGGGGTTGAAAACCTGGGGTTTTGTGTGGCTGACTGATGATAGCTAATAAACCAGAAATAGCCACTCCAGTCTCCGTTTCTTTGCTGGTAATGTTTTACTGCGGAAATTTGAATTTTGTGGGGTCTCAGAACGTATCCCCGCGATATTCGACGGATTACTGTAAACACATATGATTCCAGTCTACTGTTAATCCAGTTCATTGCCGACTGTCACTGCACACTGAACCAGTAAAAAAACGCGCAGACGGTGCACCATAAAACCTAAGTCATACCGGTGCCTTCCTGTCACTTCGTCTTTGTCAAGTGCGGGCACACCGATCTCGCAGCATGCTAGGCCCGATTTGTTTCGCTAGCATGAGAAAATTTGGCAAATGATTTGTATTCGCTGGCTGTCCATCAGTGCGGCAGTCAACTTCATACAAGCGTATAAGAATGAGAGACAGGGGTGATGTCGGCGACGGTCTGTACAAATTCGCTAGCGCAAGTTGAGCGGCGTCAGTCTGCGTGGCTAGTGTACACACAAACGCAATTACCGCATGAATTTCGGAAAACGTGCTTAGTGTGCAGCCACGGTGATCTGGGATTGTTCGCTTTTACGCGCGTTTCCCGTATTTCCGAATACGACTTTGATGGGTCAGACTGAAATAAACGACAGGCCTTCACATATGCTCCAGCAGCCTACCCTGAAGTGCCAGTGGCCAGTGGACGTGGATGCAGTGTCCGGTAAAGCTAACCAACCCGTCTACACACCACCTGATTCCTGCCTCCTGTAAAGGGTGGTTCTGAGCGCACATGTGTGAGAGGCATTCCGACTTTAAATCCTCCAGTTCTGAAAACATGCATCCTGAAGCAATCGCCTGAGGATCCGACCAGCAGAAAAAGCATACTTACCCCCCATCTCCTAGCTTTCTAGGGACAACACAGAAGAGAGTGGGCTTGCCCACATGGTTACGTTGCCTCGAGGAGGCTTCGCTGTTAGCTCTGTGTTACCTAAAGAGTGAGCTGTGGTTTTAGATGACAAGGCCGTTGCCATATCACCATATATTTTATTGCATTCGGAAAAAGCACCGTTTTAGGGACTTGCTTTAGAAACTAAAGTAATATATATGAGAAGAAAAGGTGATATCAGGAACCATAGGTGTATTGTCCTGATGTTACAAAAGCATGCAAGCTTTCATCGTTGTAGATGAGTATCGTGCCGCGTCTCACTGTATTTATAGTTGGTGACAGTCATTTTTTGACACAGCGTTGATTGTACGGGTGTACCTTAACAATGTTCACTGTAGGGAGGACGGGGTGGGGGGAGTCCTTAATTGGCTTTGGCGCTCATCGCCCGCATACACAAAGGCAGCATCTCTGTAGTCACTGGGGCGAGGAGGGGGGGGGGGGGTTTGGGTTAGGAGGGTAAATGCTGTCAGTCAGCATGGATCTCGTCGAGGGGCAGCGTTGGAAAGTTGGCGGCCATCACCCGCGTCCGCATTGACCTGAATTGGCACCCTGGGTTTCAAGTCCTGCTTGTGTCCTTCTGACTGCATTTCTCCTCGTTTGTCGGGGTAGTGGACGATGTGGCAGTATTGATAACTGCGCCTTCGTCGGACCCGGGTTTTGGCGTGGTTAAGTGCATGCCCGTCTCAGGTCCCCCAGTGTTTGGATTCACGTTTGGTCTAATTTCTTGCTTGCTCTTAAGTTCGATGAGCAGTGCCCAGAGGGCTTGCTGGGCTGCCTGAAGGGCGATACAACGGTTGATTGAGATAGTCTCCGTGTGCCAGGCCTCGATTGTTTCCCTGGTTACGCGGTCATTTCCCCAACCCAGGATTTCGGCGTTCTGGAGGGTGAACGTGTGTCCAGAGTTTGCACAGTGTTCGGCCACCAGGGACAATGGGTCCATTCTGCCCACTGCCCACACGTGTTCGGTACCACGGGTCTGCAACCACTTGCCTGTCTCTACGATGTAGTTAACTCCACAGAAGTCACATTGGATCCGCTAGGTTACGTTTGACGTCTCAACTCGTGGAAGGGGGGCTTTCGATCTCATAACTAGATTCCGAACAGTTGAATCCGGTCGATGGGCGATTCCAATCCCCAGCGGTCTGAGGAGGCGGAAAACTGCCTCAGAGGTGCCGTCAATGTATGGCAGCGCGCGCCAGAATTTTGGCTGTTCTTTCATAGGATGTTGTCTTAGATGATGAACTTACGATGGTATCTGTTGGCCATGAAGAGGCGCTGAAGATCGCTGAGTGCTGTCTTTTCGTCATCCGACTCGCTGCAATGTGTTTCTGCCCTTATCTAGAGAGTTCGCACACAACTGCGTTTGTGGCGCAACGGGTGCTTGCTGTGGTAACTTAAGATTTGGCGTGTGTTGGTCGCCTTCGTATAAACCGTAGTTTTTTGTGCCCGTTGGATGCCTTGACAACTACGTGCTTCCGAAGAGCTTGTCTTACAGGCCACCGGTGAACACAAGTCTGGCCAAATGGTGGGTGATGCAACACGACAGGCGAAAGATACGGGCGCTCATCCAGGACTGCCATCTTCGATTGCGAAAATATAACGGCGGTCGAACTGTCGTCGTGTGTGTGTGTGTGTGTTTATCACTATGAGTTTTAGCTAAGGTTTAAAATGGGAGGAGGTAGAAATGAAGCCTCTCGGAAGAATATTTTTTATCTGGATGATAGCTGCTTAGAGTAAACAGTGTGTCGAACGCGTTCCACACGTTGGGCTAACCATAGGTGGTGGGGCATCAATATTCAGAAGAGTCAGGTCAATATTCGCACCCACGTTAACGCTTTTTGGTCAGCATCTGTGTTTGCAGTTTGCTGGATTGTTCACACCCTACTCTAGGAGCCTCGCAATGCGAGACAGATTACGTCCGCTGTTGAACGGGACGCAAACATCCCTCAG
Source organism: Schistocephalus solidus (assembly GCA_017591395.1). Classification (NCBI taxonomy): domain Eukaryota; kingdom Metazoa; phylum Platyhelminthes; class Cestoda; order Diphyllobothriidea; family Diphyllobothriidae; genus Schistocephalus; species Schistocephalus solidus. Next base: position 12,940 of record WEDG01003782.1, on the reverse strand, counting down.
AGCCTCAGGATTTCAAACAACTGAATCAAAGCAGCGATCACCGGGAATGAGAACACTAGAGACTAAAAACTCCTCTTTTGTCCAATAAGGTATGTGTTATCACTGTATCACGGGATTTGTCAGTGACTTCGACCTGGGAATGCGCAGAGAGATGGAAGTATACGACTCAGCGCATTTTACTTACTGCAAACAATCTTATGTGCTTGAAACTATCACGGTACGCTAAAAGCCATGACTTGGAAGGTTACCCAATGACGAAATAACTCAGACCGCGTGGGCAGCTCAGTGTGTGTTCTGTGCGTAGTGGCTGACTGGTGCAATTGCTCCTTCTTAATGTGGCCGGGTTTGACGGCGCGCTCAAGGGGCGGCTCCAGCCGCGCCAACCAACTGCGCCCTCTCCTAGCTCTGGTGCTCTTGACTTGGTCATGACACCTGACCCCGGTGGGTAAGGGGCAGCGTGTGCGGTAGATACAGTGCAAGTCTACTCTCACTGTTATTTAATTCACACGCAATTTGCTGTTCCCGCGCCACCATGCTATGGGGCCCACAGTGGACCTAGTCGAAATCGCTAGTCGAACTGCCATAAGATGGTCTTTTTATGCAAGTTAGTAAACATAGGCACACTGCGTAGTGAACTAATGCTACAAAACTAAGGGTCAACACAAACACTCCCATTTCAAAATTATTACCCAGAAGGAAGGAAATGTCAGGTAAGACGTCGAACTGGCCGAATATTTTGAAGTGATGTATTTTTATTATCACGTTCAACAGCAGAAATATGGTCCAATGCAAAAGAAGGCGTGCAAATCACACCCTATGTCAGCGGAAGGTTTGCAATGCCATCGGTCATATCGCCACTGTACAGAGGCTGAGAGATGCTTGTTTCACGTGGACGGAATATAGTGATGAACTTGCTAGCTTCATTGCTGCCTACGTCGGGTGCGAAGTTCAGACCGGGTTTGGGCCTGAACTTAGAGCGTATGAGGTTTGGTTCAATGTTCACTTGTAAATGCCTGTTCACTGTTTCAGGACACCGCTTCACTTGTTCGACAAACCAACCTCGGTATTCTGTTACCGTGTCCACGTTTACACGCATCAGGTTGTTCGACAAAGCCGGTTAATGAGTAGACCGTAACAGAGTGGCAAACGTGTGCACCAGGGTTGGGTGTTTCGTGCTTGCAATTTAATTAGGATGTTCAAGGGAGAATAATTAATATACAGGAGTTAGAAGTATCGTGGTAAGTAGTGTGAATCGGGCTTGATGTCTCCTGCTGAAATGTGGCCCCCAGGACACGCTCGCAGTCGTAAGATCCCAACCACCCCCATTCTATGAGAACCGGGTACGGGTTTTAAGACCAGGTCGTGTCTGGCACGCGTAGACGAGCTGCTCAGTTTTGTCAGTCAGTACGCCCAAGCCACCACCGGTCGTCTTCACATGTTTGCCAAATGAGCCTGTTGGGTGAGCGAAGAGAGAGTGTGATGGATGCTGTGCAAGTCTACTATTATTTTGAGCTTCTTCACGCGCAAGTTATCGATGTTGCGCACAAAGGGAACGCCGTTGCTTTCGCGGTCAAAATTTCACTAAGGTCAAATATGTTGTCTACGTCTAAAAGTACGTTAGCAACTTCGAACATTTTCCTAAACTTATCCTTTCTCCTTCCGTAGAGGAGTTTGAAGGCAGGCAACGCGCCCGGTCTAACTGAAAGAAGATGGGATAACGAATGGAAACGAATATGCGGGCCCCAGGTTCTTTTTGCAAAGAAGATGAGAGCAAGATCACTGGGACAGTACGTAAAATAGTCTGAGCTTTCGGTCTCGTACAGGAGGCCATCATCAGAGACTTCGAGAATGCTGCAACAAATGAACAGTAGGGATGGTGTTCATGAAAAGTTTTAGTCCGCCCCGTCTCACGGCATTGTGACGGCGTTTGTGTTTGGCTGGGAACTGGGCCACGCCTCCCTGGTGATGCAGGTGTTGTCAGCTACTCAGGCTTTCAGCAGTTCCCACCTAGTATTATTTCTGACTTGCAAAGGTTCATTCGTGGCATTCCTCTAGAGTGTGGATTGAGATCTGATACAACGGGTTGCCTCTCTGCACTTCCCGTGTGCACTTCATTATTCGCGAGGTGAGTTATCGTCCGTTCTGTCCTGTATAATGGCGAGAACAGTCATGACATGATAGTTGATAAACGATGCCACCTTGCTCACCTGCGTCCAGTTCGTCCTTTATTTTTATTATTCAGGCATGCACAGTAGCTAATGGACCCACGCCGAATTCTGCAGCGATACGTTTCGTTCCTTCTGACACGTTCTTTATATGCGGTAGAGGTTTCCAGAGTGTTGGTGGCTCTACTCCGTTTGTTCACCGTGGACGCCTACGGAGGCTGCGGGTGATTCTCTGCCTCTGCATTTATGCGCCATCGGGTGGTTACTATGGTAGTTGAGAGCCCAAGTTGTGTTAGTCCTCTTTCTATGAACCTTGGTGCCAAGTTCTCCACTGCCTCTGCAACTTTTTAGCACCTTTCCGTAACGTCCCGTGGGTGATTCATAGAAGCTCTAGTATTAACTGAGTGCTGGAGCAAAGGTGAATTCACTTGGTTTCCTGGCTTCGTTGCCGCCGTGTTTTCCATTAGATCAACTGCTTGCATCTTCCGGTGCACAGTTATCACTCCTACGAAAATCCCTCCTCTCTGCACGTAGGCCAATGCCGACGCACAGCTCTAGAATTCTGGCATTTTTGTGCTTACCTCCAATATCCAGCGTTAGTTTACGCCGTTCCGGCATCAACGGGGGGTGCTGTTCTCTCGCCACGAACGCCAGTTGGAGTTCGACAACGCACCTCTGAGTTTATAGGCAGCTCCCGCATGATTCTTGGGGTGTGGAGGGATGAAGGGATGGGGGGTAATGAAAAAACCTCGTGAGGTGAGTGTGCAAGCGCTCTCTACGTCTTCTGTTGGTGCTGTTGTTGTTCTCGTCAGGAGAGTTCCATAGCACAGCGTAGGTAGGAGACAACAGGGCACAGGTAAGAGGTCGCTTACTTCGAGTAAAGTGGCGGAAATCAATGCTTACGGTTAAGTGCTCGAGCACTCAGTAAAATGGCAAGTTTTGGGTGCGGATGGACTAGACTGATGATCAGATTTCCTGAAAAAAAGGATATAGCGGTATTTGCTAGGTTCAGCACTATCGGGTCTTTAATCACGTAGCTCGCAGACCCATCTTATCAATAATGGCCGTCTTCAGTATTGCGCAAGCGGTTTTCCCCTCCATGAATTCCGAGTAATTTGATCGCTTTTGCAAGGTTTACTGGTTGGCTACTTTTGGAGCCCTTGTACAGTACATATTTGTAGACTCACCCAAGCATGAAAACTCATTGCCGAGAACAATAAATGCCCACAACATAATTCGGCAATTAATATGACGTAGATCGATTTTAAAAAAAACTCTTATAATAAGTTACATCATTAAAAAACACTTTTATTAGATAGTTCGTTGTCGAAGTAGGAATGCCAAAAATTGTGTTAACGTTATTCTCTTGTTCAAGTACACCAACGATCATTTAAAACTCGAGCGCGTAATTTCAAAGTTTGGAAAAACGCAAGTGGCTGTTTAGTATAATCACAACAGCCGACGAACCGAAATCGACTTCAACATAACGAAAACCATAGCAGAAGCAAACGCTAACAAAAGGTACCTACCTGAATAAAATACTTAACCTTTTCGAAACAACCACTGGGTAGGCCAAGATACGATTTTGTCGCCTTTTGCACAGGGCTACCTATAGTATCGAGAGCGGTTCCCGTTCTCGTGGCTTCCGCCGCGTACTCGCAACTTCGAATTCGCGGCCTTCCTCCAGCGTGTGAGCAGCGATTTACGACAGTGGATCGCCTCTTTAGCATTATTTAAGGCCAAATTATCGATCGACATTACGCTAGCAGTTGCGCCGCGGAAGACTGAATCACCTATCAGGCATGCCTTACACGCGTTTATTGGCAGCCAGGTTCATGTTGGTGAATGTTTTCTGAAACAGTATACACCGGTTATCAAATGAAACCTCGAAGACAAAGCGGTCTGAGGTGTTGGTCATTTTTTTGTACTTTCCTTAGAAATCAATTTTTCAATTGAAGTAAATTTTGCGGAATGAAGTTTTTTAGGTTCAGTCCGAAAGCTGCTGGGCAAGACGGTGCGAGAGGGCAGACAGGTCCCCCCCCCCGTTACCAAGCGGCCGGGTGACGTGGTTCAGTTCCCGGTCAAGGACGTACGGTGTCATCATGCTGCAAGACCACAGAGAGGTAAGCGGCGTGACTACAGCCCAGTCACTACCCTCATCCCCACCCTCTTCATTTCTACTATGGACTTGTGAATAGGAGAGGGAAGAGAGAGAGAGAGAGAGAGAGAGAGAGAGAGAGAGAGAGAGAGAGAGAGAGAGAGAGAGAGAGAGAGAGAGAGAGAGAGAGAGAGAGAGAGAGAGAGAGAGAGAGAGAGAGAGAGAGAGAGAGAGATGACGCTTCATCCTCATTTTGAGATGAAAAACTTCAGCAAGGTATATCTGCAGACGATCTTCCAACTCAACTAGATAACGAAGTCCTCGTCCTTATCGAATTCCACAGTTTTCAAGGAAGCTTCGCCTGCTTCAAGGACGTTTGAGTGCTGACAGCGGACGATGAGAGGGTAGGGAAGAAATTGCAACTTCGTTTGGACAAGGAATCAGTGTACTGCATTTACTACGTGGGGAGCAGAAAATGTGGTAGCTCTGGTCGGAGGTAACTAGGGTCAATCCGCCAGGTGATCTCGTCAGTCGAGGGTCAGCACTGCAACAAATTTGCCTCCCCCGGATGAAACTTCGGGTTCATGTGACCTCGCTGTTAGCCTCAGCTAGACAGAGCGCCGTCGGAGCTGGGCGAGGTTTACCACTACAGGGGATACAGGTGAGGTACATGCGTGATGATTTGCCGTACAGCAGTAGCTGTAGTCACATGTTCCCTCAGGCGCAAGTAAAATAACAGAAGGACTTCTCTTTTATATTCCTAATGTCCTTCCTTTATCGGGATCACCATTCCGTCCGAAAGAATGCTGAAAGGATGGGCAGTCGGCTGGACGCAAGTCTAGCCAAACGACCTGCAGACGCCATTGACGCTTCCAAACCAGACTAGTTAGCGTTGGACTTGGCGTATTGTGCAGGCTGCTTTGCGGGCGCGCTGTCTCAAAACGGGGTCAGACTGGGTGACGGCGCTAGTTTATCGCACCCAGGTGGGGGAGTGGAACAGAGAGGGAGGTAGCTGCACCGCAAGTCTGCTCTCACTATAATCCAGCACAAAAAACCGTCCCTGCATCACCCCGCGGCGAGCTACTCTATAAGTCATCAGGGTGGCCACGTACTCATGCCACCGTTGTTCCGCCTAAAAGTTCTGCTGAAGAAGAAGTTTCGGAATCTCCCTCGAATCCATTATCAGCCAGTCACAATTGTTAAGGTACGGGGTCTCAGTTAACACAGATGATTCCAAACCAATCAGTACGATCGTAGCAGTAGATTCAATCCTCAGCCAGACGGAATGGATAAACGAAACGAAAAACCTTATTCGGCGCCAAATGCCATCCCTCCTCATGGCTCATAGGACAGTAAAAATGCTTAGCAAGGTCGAAAATTATTTATTAAGGAACTCAGGGCCCACTGCTACCAGGACAGATTACCTTCAGAAATCCAAAGGCTTGTTAAACGATCGTCAATTCTACGTCCGAGGTGCAAACGCTGGCACACACACAATCAACGCGTCGCTCTTGGCAATATACTAATCAGGTGCAATAGAACCGATCCACGAGAGCCGAAGAAACGACCTTGACCCGATTCTATAGTCTCCTAAAACTGCACAAAGAGGGTTCTATTCTCCGGCCCATCAAAGGCACTCCAACCTACGGAGTGGCAAAATGGTTGTTGCAACGTCCCGCATTTCTGACCGCTGATCCAGACACCACAGTCAGTTCCTCAACACAGTTCTTGGCTAAACTTAAAGATTCAGAAGACTAGTTGGCGAGCGTACACGTGCTTTCGATAAATTGCCAAAGCAGAAGCCAATGTAGATGCACTCTTAGATGCTGTTAATCAAGTACATCCGTCCATTAAGTTCACGTTGGAGATAGAAACGGGAGGTTCGCTTCCTTTCTTAGACGTTCTCCTAAACCGAAGATCTGACGGTAGTGTCCGAAGGAGCGTTCATCGAAAGAAAAGCTGGTCTGGACAATATACGAACTTCGGCAGTTTCGTACCTATCCAACAGAAACGCAATCTAGTCCGTTGTTTGGCGCAAAAAAATTTGTTCGGTGGACTGTATCGAAGAAGAGCTCCTAACGATCCAGAACTTACTTAGCGAAAATGGCTATCCAGATAGATGTATTACGAAGAATATGGTCGGAAGATCAGAAAAACCCACCACACTTACTCTGGAAAAGAAAACCCTATTTCTCAAAGTCCCCTTCCAAGGGGATGCGGCAAGTGAACTCCTGAAAAGACGCCTTGATCAAGCCGTCGCACGAACCTTCCCAGCGGCGAGAATTCGGATATTATTCTCAACCAACCCTGTTTTACACGGGAAAGGTTGCCGGCTCAGACTACCTCCATGTGCATCTACTCATTCACTTGCTCCTGTGGAGCAAGTTATATTGGTCGCACCAGTCGGTGCCTAGCCAAAAGAATAAGGGAACACCTCCCGGCATGGCTGAGAAAGGCGAAGTTAAAAGCATAAACAGCGCTATTATCGCACACCTGGTTGCTTTCGGGCGCCATGTGGACCCTAACAAAGCCTTCCGGGTGATTTATAAAGTGCCACCAAACTATCCCACTTCACTCGGTCAGTGGCTGCTAGCAACAGCAGAAGCCACTGCCATCCGGTTGAGAAAGCCGGTCTTTTATGCACAAAAGAACCTGCTACAAGCTCCGCGCTTAGCGGGGCCGACAACGGCTTAATTGCATGCAGTTCAGGCCGTCTCCTCTTCCCTTCCCCTCCCCCCTCCATTTCGTGAACGACCACCAAACCCTCACTGCCGCTTAACCATTTGTCTCTTATCGCCACCCCCCTCCCATATTAACACGACTCACTGGTATGACGTGATGAACCTTATTGATTATATGTCTTCGCTTGTACTCCGTTCCCATATAAATGTACTGGCCCGATGAGAATTTATCGAAAGCACGCGTAGGCTTGCCAAATAGTCTTCTGAATCCTTTGATGGGAATTTTTGCAACTCTACACTTAAAGAGGTAAGTATTCTGCCAATTCTTCGATGGCACATCACTTTTTTAATTCCATTCACCAGGTTCCGGCAGTTGAGACCGTATATTTACTCCTGCAAAACAAATATAATGAAACGGCGAATCACTTCGGACACTATCAAATCCTCCAACTCCTGGCGTTCTGTCTCAAGATGTACTTCACGTTCAACGAAACAATCTATGAGCGGATGAAGGGAACGCCAATGGGTTCACGGATTTCGGGACTCATCACAGAGGCGGTCCTGCAACGGTTGGAGTCACTAATCTTCTAGTACCACAGGCCGAAATGCTGGGCTCGGTATGCGGATGATGCCCTTGTAGTAACGAAAAATCGCTTTCTTTAGTGTGCTAAATACTCACTTTCAAGCGCAATACAACTCCGAATAACAATACATAATCAAGTAGTGTTATCGCGGCCAATTATATTCTCCTCATTTTTACTGGCACATATAACCCGTGGATGTTTTTAGGCTTACGTACAAGGATAGACTGGTGCATCCTCAACAAGTTCGTCGTCATCAAACGGAATCAGGTGCTTCCATTCAAAGAATATCTCAACGCCGTCTTCCCGGCCATTCGATAAAGGATGGAGGCGGAGGAAGAAAACAACCAGCTGGCCTTTCTCGATGTCCTTGTCCACTGAGCCCAAACAGCAACCATTCAATCAGCCACGAACGCAGGTTCGTAAGGGTGTAGGGATTTCCACCTCTGGCACTCACGCCACGCAAGAGGTCACGTGATCACAGTTCTCGAGCTGTAAATTTCTTTTATACGGCCTCTGGGGTAGCCAATCACGGGCGGCACCCACAAACTGTTATTGGTCTACCAACTGATCGAGGGGCCAGTGAAAAGAACTAACAGAATTTCGGCGTTTGAGGGGCCTTGTTACTTCATCACGTACACGCGCCTCCCCACACAACATTCGAACTCAACGTATTTTTGACGTACACCACATGACAATGGTTTTTCACCCCTAACCTCATACTCGACTGGACTAACCCCTTTAAAATTCTTCCTACTATCGAGAGGGAAGAAAAAATTGAAAGGGAAAGCGTTTTCAGCCGATAAAAAAACTGTGATGGCACTTAGCATTAGTTCAGAAGACTATAGAAAAAAAAGATTCGAATAGAAGAAACCTCGTTTGGACAAGAGCGTTATTTTGAAGGGGATTAATGTTTTAAAGACGTTATCTTAGACAAAAAACTTAAATAAATAACTCCTGTTTATTGGGCAGCCGCCTGTACGTGCAAGTGCGCACAGTAACGCTCACTGCGTGCATTCACCCGATGGGTTAGAGACATTTTAAGTTTACGCTGCTTTGAAGTTCCGAGTTCTTTGAACATTGCTCTCACTGGTATTTTGGCAGGCATTACAAACCGACAACATAGAGTGGTGCTGTTTAACACTGTAACGTTTGATGCTATGTGGCATTTTACCGCAGTAAGCGTGGCCGGGAGGGGGGTAACAGCACTTTTCTTTCTCCCAGGAAAATCTCTCGTTCCGCGACATGTTATTAGGGTGATAGGTGGTGAAAGGGCAACAGTCATACGCAGGTGGGCAGTCGAATGTGAGCATTGTCTGTTCCTGGGGCAGGGTGGTTGGAGGGAAACGTTGCTTTCCGTGAGATGGGGGTGGGTTAAGTTCGAAAAGACGGCAAAACAGACGGTGACATTGCATGTGGGGTTGGATATCAAACCTCACATCCAGACCGTGAGATCATATAGGAACTTATCTCAGTCATCCGACACGCAATTACTCCACGCGGGGCTCTCAGTTTGGCTTAGGTAACCGAAGTGCTTCTTAAGTTGCCTTCTGTGCAGTGAAAAGGTGCGAATAGGACATCGAATGTGTCTTTAAACTGCAATAAAATGCCTTCAGGGGGTCTGAATGGAGGCAGGCGAGGGTGATTTTACTGGTACGGATACGCTCGAGAGTAGGGGGCCTTTAGCGGTCCAACGGGCAGCGCCTAGAACCCGACAACGCGCAGAGCTGAAAAGGATTGGTGAAAGCTTTCTGTACCAGGGGAACGTCAAGGGATGCCAAAAGCCTACTGTGGTCAAAATATAAAAATCACCCCATATACGCGCTTGCATGAGCATAAAATGGTGGTAAACGGGTGGCACCACGTACCTGAGAGAGCAATAGGTAATCTCGTTGGTAGGCCCATATACTAACGTAGAATTTTCCGAGAACACTCGATAATGTACCGTAGCAACACATGCAAATGACATCTAAAATGTGTAACAGGATACAAGAATAGCAGTAATAAGTGTAGAAGATGGTGACCACTACAATGGGATATCCCAACATAGGATAGCAGGTTGTGAATGCTGTGTAGTATAGAGGTTGAAGGGTTATTACTTTTAGATATCTAAAAGTAATAACTGTTAACACATCCAAAAGTAGCTCGTTTTTTGCCCTTGAGCCAGGGTTCTGCCGATTGTGATCAAGAATATTAAATATGATAGGATATTGTTCGCAGATTAGGTCACGGAACATGTTTGTCACCTCGAGCATTACTGACTCAGTTCAAACCATCGCAGACAGTCACGTAGCAATCTGTATTGTAAACCGAGGATGATTACGGGATGAACATTTGTGGAGTACCGCGAAAAGGCAGGCACCACCGAGATTTGAACTCGGGTCGCAGGATTCAGAGTCCTGAGTGCTAACCACTACACCATGGCGCCACGCGCGACCGCGCGTTAATAATAAGTAACACTTAACGTGGCTTATAAAAATAGGCCGCTCGTGTAGTTGGTGTAACCAATAAAAAAATACTGAACACAGCAATAGATCGCAGATAATATTACAATTTGCTTCGTTTAGTAAGTTTATGACTCAAATTAAATGGGTAGGAGATCAAAGGTAAAACGCTTTTCGCGCATGGCCCAATATGTCGTTAGCCTGGCCGTTAGCCAATGGAGACTTGCGTACAGCGCATCTCGCTGGAGGGTGCAGTGTTGGCTTGCGCGCAATGTTACGCCGATTGAAAGTTTCACAGCAAAGAAGATTAATGTGTGACCACGAGGAATAGTAGGTGTATTGGTAAGAGTTTTCAGGTGCATACAGGAGCCTATCACCAGAGACTATGCAAAGACAGCAAAAGCAAGTGAACGAACTTGTAAGCAGAAATGAAGAGGGTGGGGATGAGGGTAGTGACTGGGCTGTAGTCACGCCGCTTACCTCTCCGTGGTCTTGCAGCATGATGACACCGTACGTCCTTGACCGGGAACTGAACCACGTCACCCGGCCGCTAGGTAACGGAGGGGGGAGGGGGGCTGACTGCCCTTTCGCGCCGTCTTGCCCAGCAGCTTTCGGACTGAACCTAAAAAACTTCATTCCGCATAATTTACTTCAATTGAAAAATTGATTTCTAAGGAAAGTACAAAAATGACCAACACCTCAGACCGCTTTGTCTTCGAGGTTTCATTTGATAACCGGTGTATACTGTTTCAGAAAACATTCACCAACATGAACCTGGCTGCAAATAAACGCGTGTAAGGCATGCCTGATAGGTGATTCAGTCTTCCGCGGCGCAACTGCTAGCGTAATGTCGATCGATAATTTGGCCTTAAATAATGCTAAAGAGGCGATCCACTGTCGTAAATCGCTGCTCACACGCTGGAGGAAGGCCGCGAATTCGAAGTTGCGAGTACGCGGCGGAAGCCACTAGAACGGGAACCGCTCTCGATACTATAGGTAGGCCTGTGCAAAAGGCGACAAAATCGTATCTTGGCCTACCCAGTGGTTGTTTCGAAAAGGTTAAGTATTTTATTCAGGTAGGTACCTTTTGTTAGCGTTTGCTTCTGCTATGGTTTTCGTTATGTTGAAGTCGATTTCGGTTCGTCGGCTGTTGTGATTATACTAAACAGCCACTTGCGTTTTTCCAAACTTTGAAATTACGCGCTCGAGTTTTAAATGATCGTTGGTGTACTTGAACAAGAGAATAACGTTAACACAATTTTGGGCATTCCTACTTCGCGAAGTATACTTTTTACTGCTTCCTTTTGCCATCCGTATCAAGCAGCGGTAGAGCATCTGCGAAATGCGAGTCTGGCTTCTATTCTATTTCCGTTAACTAGCTCTAACCTCTGTATTGCCCTAGATCCCCCGCATATTGCCTATCCCCCTAGGAAACATTCCTTGTGAAATTAACGAGCTAAAATAGTCGACAACCTGAAGTTTACCAAATTAGAAGACAGATAAAACTGTTAGATGGGGCCAGCGCTTACTGAGTTAGTGGGGGGCACACGCAGCCAGCGTTATCACAATGTTTCCTGACAAACTTCGGAACTTCGACCTAGAGGAATAGGCTATGCAATCTGAAAGGTTGAAGCAATTAACAAATAGAAACCAAACCGAACTCATTCGTCTTCTACCACTGATAACAAAAGAAATATTAAAACTTCATAGTAAAATAAGTATGTTAACGATATTCTCTTGTTCAGAAATACACCAACGATCATTTAAAACGAGCTTCGAAGTTTTGAACTGAAGTGCTGAACCTCAATCGCGACGATAACTGAAACAATCACTCTGGCACAACGAAAACCATAACGAAACAATTACGTAACAAAAGGTATACCTGAATAAAATAGCAACCTTTTCGAACGGCTCACTGAGTGAACCAAAGAAGATATTTTACGGGCCACTATGGTATCGAGCATTCCAATTCTAATGACTCGCGTATAACGATATCCCTCGGCGCGATAACCGGCGATTGACGATGGATCGCCTCTTCGCGTATTGAATATCGTCATTAACGAAAGACGAATCACCTATCGGTATGCTGCCGTTCGAGTTCTGGCGTATACCGGTGAATGAAACCTCGGCACAAAGCGATCTGGTCGACCCGGTCATTTTATTTCATAAATCAATTTTTCAATTAATATGCCCGAATAGTACAGGATCCAACTGCTGAACAGGCTGGCGCAATCGGCTCCCTCCCCCTCCGTTACTGGCGGCCCGAATTTGACGTGTTTCAGTTCCCGGTCAGGGACGTGCGGTGTCATCATGCTGCCAGAGACCGCGGGTGGCGGCTGATTTACCAACCCAGTCACTACATATTCCCACCCTCTTTACCGTTTCGCCTTTAGGTTCGTTTCGCGCGCGATAACGCGAAGATATGGTGACCGGAAACCGCCAGCGTACCTGAAGCTCTTGCAATGCGCCTGCTGGTACCATAAATTTGGTGCGCATTGAAATGGCACAACATAATATTTCAATCGACATCAACTTGTACGCCTGAAACTTCGCACCCTCAACAATACCTGAAGTCTCGATGACTAACGACCAGATAGCGCAGTATATTGAGCCATCTTGCCAACGTTTTCGATCTCTACCGGTAGTCATAAACCTAAACAACAAATGTAATAATATCTGCGATCTAACCTTGTGTTCAATATTTACAATGATTACACCAACTACGCGAGCGATATTTACCAAATACGTTAGTCGCAATATTAACGCGATAACGCTTCCGGAACTGTCTACGACCAATTCAAATACCGGTGAACAAATTGCTCTAATCGTCCATGTCATCCTCGTTTACAATACAATTACTTACGTGTTTCGGCTCTGCGATAATTAATTCGAATTGATGAAGCTGTTCCGTGATATCTGCGGCTAACTCCTTCTATCATATTTCAATATTGTCTGTCAATATCCCTTCAAT
>WEDG01003781.1:0-34767 GCA_017591395.1 Schistocephalus solidus | reverse complement strand
ATATGCACTTAGAGAACTTGCTAACGAACTATGTGTTCCACTGTCCATCATATTCCAAAATTCCTGCGAAGAAAGCAAACTTCAGGACGAATGGAAGTGTGCATTCATTGCCCCGATCTATGAAAGTGGTTCAGGAATGCACAGTGAAAAATTACCGCTCTGTCAGTTTAACTTGCATAGCGTGTAAAATAATGGAGCGTATTATCAAGAGGCAGCTCAATCCGCCAATTCAATGCTATATGCTGTTAAGCGGGCATTTAAAGTTTTCGACGAAGACTGCGGCAGCAAGCCACAAAATTAGTAAGAGGTCAAGGTGAACTGCCATATGAGATTCGCCTAAAAAACCTAAAGCTCTATCCTCTGAGTTATAGGCAGTTGCGCGGAGACTTGATACAAACCCTCCGTATCGTGCGTGGCATGGATTGCGCCCTCCTATGTGATGACGTTTTCCAACTTGCCACTACGAATAATCTCTGAGGTCATACATTCAAACTAAGTGTGCTCCAAGTAAGATTGGATGTGAGGAAGTATTTTTTCACCAACCGTGTCGTGGAACAGTGGAATAACCTACCTGAGGCAATTGTAATGCCCCAGTTTGTGGATGCATTCAAACATCGGCTGGACATACATATGTTGCAGCACCACGAAGACTATGTGACTACTTAACTTTAACAATATCAATGTACCTTGTAAATCTGCCTGCATTTACTTGACTGTAACTTCTTTACATTGCTTATTATTCTTGCTATTTGTATGTAGCAAATAGGGATTTCAAAGGCGTAAGCCTATTTTCCTCAAATACACTGAACACCAAACGACTTCTAGCTAAACTAGAAGCTATAGGATTTCGTAGTCCCCTTACTGACTTTATTAGATCATACCTCAATGATCGAAAACAAAAAGTTTTAGTGGGGTCCTCATACTCAAGTGCTACCCCGATTGTTAGTTGTATCCTTCAAGGTACCGTTTTATGTCCTTTGTTGTTCTTACTGCATAGAAATGATATTTCATCAATAGTTAAACATTTTTTATCTTTTATTTATGCTGATGACCTTAAATGCGTGTATTCCTTCTCTATTTCTACGACCGAACGATGCCTAGAACAAATTCATTCGGACTTAGACGCTCTTTCGGCGTGGAGCTCCACATGGCTAATGGAGTTCTCACCTTTTCAGTGTCCCTACATGATTTTTTCGGCCTGTGAGGCTACAGCAACCTCTTATTTTCGAAGGTTGCCCTATGACTGAATGTTCCTCCATCAACGACTTTGGCTTAAGCTACACCAATAAATTAGATATTTCGCCTCATGCCGATAGAATTACGGTCAAAGCTGCTCAGATTTTCGCTTTATTTTCTTATAATTTCTACCTTTCAGAAATTAAATAAAGACTTTATCGTATGTTTGTTCTTCCCGTTCTTGAATTTTTCTGTCCTTTCTTCGGTTTACTGAACTAATCTAGCCGTTCAAAAATTGAAAATATCCAAAGATATTTCACAAAAAACTCCTGTTTCTGACTCTTCCAACTACATTCTACTCAACAAGATGCCAGCTAACGAAGCTAAAATATATTTGGGTCAGGAGACTGAAAGAAGACTTTCGTCTCCTTTTCCGACTAAATAATAGCTCAACTCCACCCAAGCTTTCTGTCATTACCCCCGTTAGTCTTCCTTATAACCTTAGAAATTCTGCACTAATTTTACCTCCTCCTGCATCCTCCACGTGTAAATGCTCTCTCTTTTTTGCTTATTGGCATAGCTTTCTTTCGAATTACTTGCCAATTGAAATTAGGTCGTTAACTAGTCTCTATGCATTCAAGCGAAGACTGCACATTTATCTTAACACTGATTCTATTAACTTTTTATTTTCCTCATATTTTTCCAGTAGCTTTCCCCTGGACTCGGAGAAAGGACCATCGGGAATTTAATTGACCCTCTTGAAATTATATTTTCGCTACCTCGAGACCCCATGAACCATGATAAATAGGTTTATTGACTTGGCACTGCTTGGGCACTGTCAAATCCTAAGAGCACAGGAAAAAACCTAAAACAAACTCCTCTTTTCATCAACCACTTTTGATTTGGTTTGTTTGTTTGCTTAAAAAGCAGTGTTCGAAATGAAGAGTTTGTTTTAAGTAAAAAACCTGTTTTCCAAGGTTCAGAAATAGCAAATATTGAAGTTAAAACAGTTTTACAGAATGGGGATGAATGTATCAGGGTAAGAATGGTTAGAGTCAAGACTAGTCTGTTATTGAAGTTCGAGAGTATTCATTCGACCGAGGTAGAAACGGCTGCGGTCGATTCGAAGGGATAGGTACTTCCAATCAGATGCGAGCGCAGTCGATTCCTGTGTGGGGTCTGCCGACTAATTAGACTTAGTTGACTGATTGCTAAAAAAAATGTGAAAAAAAATTAGGAGCAGGAAGAGTTCATCGGTAAGAAACTTTCAATGCAGTCCTATAGTCTTCATATTTGTATTATATAACATAGTGTTGAATTATGTTTGATCTAGCTGTATGAAACAGCTAGTACCATATGGTACTATCTTTTTACCTACAGCAATGCATCCGTTTGGATGCATTTATATTGATCCCATTGCTCGCAGTTTCTAGGTACTGGACCCCTATGATGCTTGTGAAGAAGCCTAGGCGTACGTGTATCCTGTGCATCTACCATATTTACATCCATCTCGCTCAAACTTCTAGCAACTTGCTGCAGAGGTTGTGATGGTTTACGAAACATTTTTCACAATTTGCCTAGGTAACTTTCAAACGGAAAAGACGAGAATGAATCTAGAGGCCCATGAGGCTGAACATCGCCGGCAATGTGCAGTATGCTGTGCACATTGTAAACCATCTGCTCCTTACCGTATAATACTTTGAATTTCTCTATAAAATGTCTTAGGAATTGTTTAGCAAAACCAACGTTACGTACGCATAGATGCGGACAAGCTAAATATCGAAGAGCAGTAAACATTAAAAAAAATATTTTCCAATGACATTTTGGTAAGCTGTCTTTCAGAATTTCTACACCAAGGTAGAGGATAAACTGTCTAAACTCTGTGCCCTTCCAGCAATCATATTCCTGTAAGATCCTGCCACGCTGTGAAAATTCAGCTGGTAGGTAGACATTAAGGGACAACAGCCGACGACTTGCCTCTTCTAACGCAGAGGTGGACAGCACTGGAGCGTACACTAAACCGCTCGCCTTAGACCTACGGTTCCTAACCCACATACTAATCAGCTTCTTCACAACACCTTAATATATTAGGTGCAGTGAATCTAAGGGAAAATTAGATATCATACCTAACTTGCACGCATCGAAAGGTGAAACTTCTACCCTTCTTCTACACTTCTTCACGAAAAGAATTTTATCGTTGGAGCACCGTAATCTGTCGTATCAAGAACGCTGTGGCCTTGTTAACATTGATCCCTTATGGTTTCGCCGAGTGCAGAAGGGACTATTTTGCTTTTTAAGCTTTTTTGAATAATCGTACATTTAATCCCCTTTATCACGGTGAGGCAGCTTGACCATCCTCGGCGCAGCAGTCATCGCAATGTCTTTTTATTTCTTCCATTAGCTCGCACAGTTAAGTATCGACGGTTCTTTTCGATAAACGCCATGGCCATGTGGAATAAACTTCCCATAATATAAAAAGTCCAACGGTTATTCTTTGTTTAAGATTACCATTACTAGTTTTTGCATTCAGAACAGTTTCCAAGAATTCTAGGCGCCGACACGGTAGAATCTGTTTTTCCCTGTTCGACGGAGTGCGCGGCATCTGAACTCGATCCCAGGTGTTACCTTGAGGGATACGGCACCGTCTCTGCAGCCTGCACCCGTTGACTTCTTCGGCAGACAGTGAGCGACCGTACACGGATGCTTTCTTGCCTGAGGCAGAATCCCGGTTCCTAGCAAAGACAGAGAGACTGCATACAGACTGCAATTGTGTTAGCCCTTCCCTGATCTGAATTGCTATCATCCTTACAGGCGGCAGTTTTTCTCCTGAATAACATGAAAAATAGGAGAAAACACATATAATGATATATATTCAGGAGTTTTTCACTGCCAGCCTCTACCCACTGAATATTTCACCTGACAATGCCTGTAAACCGGTATTAAATACAACTATTATTATTATTATTATTACTATTATTACCCTGTGTTTGCCGTCCAAGGGCAGATTGAAATCATCGTCCAATCTATCCCTATGACCAACACCAACATAAACAACTTTGTCAATAAAAACGCCAACTATGTCGCACCGTTCGCATCCGTGATATGCGTTAACATTCTTGATTTGCTACAAAAGACCTAGCCGGTGCGTCACATATAACAGCTGCTACGCGCACAATTACTGACTGATCCAAGCTATCTAAAGTAATACCAGTTAACTGTAACTGGTTGATTTCATCCACAGTTTGCTTACAAAATGCTAGAACATCATTTGGCTTGCCTTTTTCCACAGTAAATAGCAACTGGGAATACAGCACTAATGAACGGAGCGATAACCATTGCTAAAATAGGCCAAAATTCGAGCTTGGTCTTCCTATAAACGGGTAACCCATCGATAGCCAAATTAAGTACAATCTCATTCTCACCTTCAAGCAATCTTCTCTTCTCGAGGAGTCGCTTAAGTTGGCTCCCCAGTCCTATGTGAACATACTCCCCACTACCCATTGCAACAACTCTAAAGCTATACGATGCCCTCAGCAGCGTTCAGGGATCTGTGGGCATGTCAGGGACACGCGTTTTGAAAATTTCTAGGACGGTGCGTAGGTGGGTATGGGCAATATTTGATTCAATAGCCCATTCCCTAACCCTATCACGAATAGACATTTACGAGGGTATACAACTCTCAGTGCTGCTTTCCTCTTCCTCTGACGACGAATCACTATATCCATCGCTGTCATCCGTGGGCTCTACTGCAGATGACCACAACGATGATTCATCTACATCTAGGGGCTCCTCCATCCAAGTTCGATTGCTGGACGATGCAGATGTGCCTTCGTCATCAGCATTTACCCGTTTGCGCTTGGATATAAACCTATTCACTTCCTCCGTAACTTCGCGGCATATTTCTTCCACATCGCGGGCAACACGCCTTCTAATTGTCCTTTTACTTGGCTGCCTAAACATAATAGAATGTTGATACACAAAAAAGGGATAAAGTATAGAAAAAGGAATATAAATGCGGAAATGAGTCGGTTATAAGTGCAGGCAGCAATAAGGTCACACGCGCACGCCACGGCAAGTGAAAGTGAAATGGCGCGCACCCACGCCGGATCTTCGCACACTAACAACACGCCAACCAATCACGGCTCGGTGACGTTATAGAGATTAACCAATGATTACGAGCTATGTCCTATCTCGACATGTCGAGATTATTGGATATCAGGGCAATATCGACATGCTATTAGAAAGCAAATTGTTTAACAATCATAAAATTATATATAAAAATAAAGACGCTATCCAAAAACATTTAAAAATGTTAAATTATCATAAATTTTTAATAAGTTTTAAAAATTGAAAAAAAGCTGCTTTTTAGATAATGGGTATATAAATCATTAAATTGAGAGCCCTTGCGCATAGCCAGAGGATAGGTATTTATGAGTCTTGTAGGTCACTAACCACCAGCTATAGCTTGCCCATAACCAGATGGTGTACCACATAACCAGATGATTAAATTCTTCATCTCTATGTGCATTGCAGGTCGTCGTAAGATGTTCATAAAAGGACGTCAAATAGCTACTCGTGGGAGCTTCTGGCCTGAAATGGCTATCGCCGCAAAGTACGTTTGGATTTGCTTGACTTCTAGATGCACATACGGCAGCTCATCGGGAGAACTCAGAATTGAAGTAGCTTTCGCCGATAGTAACCGCCACGTTGTAAAACGCGTGATTCACGAAGTTGGCGTTATCAGAGCCCTTTCGGCCCGAATTCTATGTTAAAGAACTGAGTTGAAAAATGTCCTATCTTATTCAAAAATAGATGTGTGGTATTATTTAACAGATGTTGTTTGATTTTTATTTTAAATTCTAGTAGGGTTTCGACTTTTCTGATAGAACTTGGTAGGGCATTCCATATTGTCGCGTATCTTATGGAATAGAAGTTGGATCGTTGGGCCTTTTGAATTTCAGGAATTTTTATAATATTTTCATAATTTCTAGTGTCTCGGGGGCCGTTTTGATTTGTTAGTATATTCATTCTGAGAATATCTTGGTCGTGTGTGATTTTGAATAGAAAAGTGAGACCATTTTTGAGTCTTCTGATCCAGACGGGTTGAAGACCATATCTATTGTAAAGTTCCATGTATGAGCCTTGAATGCCATCACATTTGGATAAGGATCTGGTAAAGCATCTTTGAATGGCTTCTAGTTTCTTTCGGCCATCTGATGGCATAATGCCAAAAAATTGAGCAGTAATCCAGGAGAGGTAAAACGTACATTTTATATAGTCGTGTCTTTAGGGCAGGTGAGGAGAAATTTTTACAAATGAATCCGCATAGTCTAGTGGCTTTTGGTGATATTTGTTTAACGTGGGGAGATAAATCAAGAGCATTTGTATAGCTAAGACCTAAGTCTTTTATTGATGTTGTCTCGGTTATTTCCTGATTATTGAAAATATGGGTGGAAGTTTTTGTGAACCAAAGATCAGGAGATGACATTTACTTGGAGAGAATGGCATTTGCCATAGAGTACTCCATTCGCTTAGTTTTTTAAGATCATTTTCAATCGTTCTATGCATACTGGCTACTGTATGCTTGTTATATGCATATGCAAGTTTTAAGTCGTCCGCATATAAAAATGTTTTAGCTGACGTTGATATAAGAAATAGGAGGGGACCTAGGATAGTCCCCTGAAGTACTCCACTACTAATAGGAGATGGTTCTGAGACCAGGTTTCGAATTTGTACTACCTGATATCGGTTTTGAAGGTAAGATTTTAGAAAGTCGAGAAGAGGAGACCCAATCCCATGACTTATTAGCTTCACTAGAAGTCTTTGATGGGGGACTTTATCGAACGCTTTTTTTAGGTCAAAGTATATCGTAGCTACCGTGTTTCCGTCATCTCTGTTACTTGAAACGAATTCAAGGAAGGTGAGATGGCAGGACTGACATGACTTTTTAGGTAAGAAAGCGTGCTGAGAGGAAGGTATGAGGTTAGCGTTTGTTAGATAATTTAGCATTTGGTTCAAAATTATTTTTTTCGAGGATTTTGCTATTACCGCTGTTCGGTGAACACCACGATAGCTTTGTGTATCAGATCGGTTCCTGTTTTTAAAGATTGGTGTAATGCTAGAGTATTTCCAGATTTCTGGATACATACCATTCGATTGGAGTAAGGAGAATAGACTAGACAGCAGTATTGGAGCATATATCATATGCTTCAGTATGCAAGGTGGGATTTTATCCGTTCCATAAGAGGTGGAATTAGACAGTTGTCTGATAGCTTTTTTGACGGTTTCTTCGCTAAAACAGATCTCATTGAGGGTAAATGCTGTCATGTTTGTTGGTTGGGGTATCGGCTCCTCCTCAACTGAATAGTTGGCTGAGAAGTACTTATTGAATAAATTTGCTATTTGTTTATCGTCCGTTATTACTTGTCCTGCGTCATCAATCATGAGTTGGGGACCTGGTTTTCGATTAGTGTGCATTTGTTTCCGAAAGATCTGGGCTGTTTTTTTCGGAGGACTCTATGGCCCGGCGTTCCGCTGCTATGTTTTTGTTTGCTTCCATTTTTCAACTAGATCATGAATTTCTCTAATTCGTCTGAGTGTGGATAAATAACTAACTGAGGGATCATGAAGTTGTTTTTTAGTTTTTTAGTCTCTTGGAAAGGAAGTTAGAATTTGTGACTTATACGGCAATCTCTCAGCTATTAAGGTATCTCGAATTATAAAAAGGGTAGAGTATAAAAGGTTTACAGCTTCCGTCGCGGATGTCGTTAGAAGATATGAACTCCAGTCTAGTGACCTTACATAGCTGTTCATTTAGTCAATGTCGAGTTTTTTGGATTTATATAAATGTAATTAGAATCTGATGTTTCTTTTATGTTTAGAGGGAGCATTGTTATTATTGCCTTATGATCACTTTCAAAGGTTATGCTGTCGTAATGCGTATGTAGGGGCCAGATATCATTTGTGAGAATAATGTCTAGTATGTTGTTCCCTCGGGTTGGTTTATTGATTATTTGTGTCCAGTTATGGAACACAATTGATGATAGCATTTCATCATGTCTGGTGGGAGCTGATTGTTTAACCCAGTTTATTTCAGGACGGTTTAGATCGCCTGCAATTATTTCATATTCAATTTGAATATCTGATATGGTGTCTATTAGATTGGTTAGGCCAGTGTCCTCATTAAAACATTCTGGAGGAGTGTAGAGATATCCGATAAGTATATTTTTTGTGACAGGGATTTTACTGTGGCAAAGCATGCTTCGCCAGGGAAAGTTTCATGTGACACATCGAAACCACTTTGTTCAATGGTAGTTTTGATGTATATCATACAGCCACCGCCTCGTTTATCAATGCGGTCTTGTCAATAGAAATTGAAGTTTGGGACAAATAGCGAAGCGTTCGATGTTAATTCATTTACCCATGTTTCCGTTAAACAAACTATATCGGGATTATAGGCTTCAAAGAATGTCCTCAGTTGTGGTATTTTATGTACTAGCGATACTTAGGATGTCGGATAGGGAATAGGCCAGTTGTTGTGAAAAAAACTAATTTCTAAAACTGTTTTGACTGTGTGATGGGCTAATTGAAGGGAATTGTGTAACTGTTGGAAGGTATGGTGATGTGTATGGTGAGAAATGAGTGAATGGGTAAGAGTGTATTTGTTGAGTGTGTGGTGGGATTTGAGTGCATGGGTTAAAGTGTATGGGTTGTTTGTAGGTGTTAGAGAGCATGGGTTGGTTGAAGAGGTTATGCCCCATATGAGGGGGAAGATTAAATGGGCGGTTATTGTAAATACCTGGGGTTATTGTTGAGAAGTTTTCCTGACCTGGGTAACTGGTTTGGTTGCCATTAGTTGTTACTACGTTTGAAAGGTTAGCGTGCGTTGGTTTACTCCTATGCCATGCACTTGGATTTGAGGGAGTTGAGGTGTTATTATAAGAGCTTATTCCTGTCTTATGAGAGTTTGCAAAGTTTTAGCACTCATATTTCTTGGGTTGACATTTTTGGGCTTTTTATTAGATATGGTGTGCTTAATAAAGCTTTTTGTATAGGAATACTAACTGGGAGACCAATTGGGTTATCTTTTGAGCTTGAAGGGATTGACACGTACGTCATAGGATTTGTATGAGTTGCTGGGTCGAAAATTTCTGTTACTGGCTGTTCAGTTGGCGGAGTAGTAGAAACACTAATATTACTATCTAATATTGTGACATGACTGGATCCAGAATTTGTGTCCTCAAGCTGTTCCAGAAAGGTTATAGCATTTTGAGGTGCTCGTTTCGTTGGATTCTTACATCCTCTCCTAACTGCTGAAGCAGTTTTTCGATTAGTATTTTGAGTGTAAGAAAAACCATTAGATAAACTTGCCAAAGGTTTGGCTGATGTCTCCTTATATCACCAGTCATCCAAACGATGAAGTCATTCGGGCGTACAAATTCGGTGGTCCACAGTCTAAAATGCTGCCGTTTCTTTGGATACTAACATCACCTGACTTCAATTCTGGATCTAAGGATGCTGAGGACTTAAGTTCATTGTTGCATTTTCGTGAGATTTTGTTTCATACGCCAAAATGATCAAGAACGCATCATCTCGAAGCTTCATTATCTCATTCTGAAATGCTACTGCAATATTACCCTATTCTACCACCCGACGTTATCTTTATAAGCAGTTTTTCTCCAACCTTCTATTCGAAAATGAAGGCCTATTGAACACTGTTCCATTTTCAAGGTAAAAGTTTTTTTCGCTGCCTATTTTTCTAGTTCACCATTAATTTCAAAACATCGCTAACTGTTGACATAGCAGGACATTTTCTGTCTACATTATTGAGTATTTGTACATTTTATCTGCACACATTGTCATAAATTTATTTCGTTACTTATGTTTGTTTAGACAGTGCCTTGGCGGTGCTTACCAAATATAAATTATTAAATTCTTAGATAAGGGTCATCCAGTAGATGTTGTATTTTTTAACATCAAGAAGGCCTTTGATAGAGTACCACACGGGCTTCTTTTACAGAAGATTTCGAACGTAGAAATTCGAGGAAAAATTTTCAATTTGATCAAGAGTTTTTTTTTGTCTTTCAGAGTACAGAGAGTTGTTGTTGGAACCTCAAGCACGGAATGGGCAAACGTAGAAACTGGTGTTCCATAGGGTTCTGTTTTGGGCCCCCTGCTCTTCTACGTGAATGAATGTCGGAATGACCTACATTGTGAATATGTCATGTTTGCAAATGACATAAAAGTATGGACCGAAGTCAGCTGCGCTGACGACGCAAAAGGGTTACAATTGAATATCGATAAACTAAGTGCCTGGTCGGCCAGGTGGCTTCTTAAGTTTAATGTATCCAAGTGCGTGATCCTACACATAAGCGCCTGTCAAAAAGTATCTATGAAACACCAGTACTTCATTAATGGCACTGCATTAAAAGAGGTAAGAACACAAAGATCTGGGCATGTGGGCAACTGCGAATTTGATTCCCTCAGAACACTGTAAGAATACAGTCCAGAAGGCAACATGTACACTGTATTGGATCATGCGTGCGTTTAAAATATTCCCCCTGATCTCTTCGGAAAAATCTATGGCATCTTCTTAAGACCGCATTTAGATAACGGAATACCAGCCTGGATACCATGGAGGAAGAAAAATGTTAACCACCTCGAACAGGTGCAACGGACAGCAATGAAGATGGACGACGGTCTTAAAAGTTTACCGTACCAAGACAGATTGAAAAAGCTTGACTTATGTCCTCTTTCCTATAGACACTTACGGCGTAGCCTGCTCTGGACATTCAGGATTATCCGGGGCCATGATGCCTCCCTGAGATCGGAGGATTTCTTCGAGTTTGCCTGCATAACTCATCTGTGTGGTCATCCTTACAAGGTCAATAGCGAACGCACGCGATTGAATCTCAGAAAGGTTTTTTTCAGCCAGCGAGTGGTACGACCTTGGAACTCGTTACCAAGCGAGACGGTTACCGCGTACAGCATTTATGATTTAAAAAGAAGGCTTGATGGCATAAAATTTGCCAAAAGACTACTCTCACAACATGATAACTTAAAACAAGCCTTTTGAAATCTTTTGGGCTCTAATTTTCTTCAACAATGTTTCGTCTATAACTGTGAAAACGCTTTCGAAGTTATGTTATGTTTTAACTAAAACATTTTCAAATGTACACCATTTTATATTGACTGTACACATGTAATGATAACTTTACATTAATAGGGTCGTCAAGGGCAATGCCTGTAACCCTTCAAAAAAATATACAAATATAAAAATATCGCGTCAGCCCTTCACTGTTTATATTACTTTCGGTCGAGGTCAGAAGTGCACTTCTTTCTACAATATTGCTGCTTGGTGGTTCTGCTCGACCAGCTGAGGTCAACTTGAGTATTTCTGGTAAGTTTTTGCTCCCTTAAATAAAAAACGGTTTAAAAAAGGTTGGACAGATAATTATTTTTGAAGTATGTGCTATTTTTTTTTCTGCCGGCTGTCCGGGCGTGGCCAAGCGGTCAAGAGCGTGGGTTTCTAATCGAGAGGATGGTGGTTTGACTCCTGGCCGCGGTGAATATTTTTCTCGTGTAGACGGGGTGTTAACATTTGCATTACCCACGGCAGTAAGATCTCTATGAAAATGCATTAAATTTTAACGAGCAGCTTAAATTAGCAAACGACTAGTTTACTGAGCAGAAAAAGAAGCACTTTTCGGAACCGAATTCGGTATCGAATTTTAATAGGAATCAAAGAACCACTCAGTTTTGAAGTGAGTTTGTCAGGAGGCAAACCCCTTTGCTGGCGAGAGACTGATTTCTGAAGCCCGTATGAGCGGATTTCGCAGGGATCCGAAGGAAGCTGTGTAAGCTAATTTTAAATATTCCGATAGCGATTGTTGTGTACCTGACGATCACAATGTCTCTCGACACTTCTAGGCTGATCCTTGTAAATATGGACAATATGTGATCCAATGTCAACTAATTTGTCAAGGCCTGACTTCGGGCACAGTTTATTGGCCGAAAAATAAAAACGCTTGGAGACAAGCAAATTTCAAACTGAATTCAAACGACGCGGTAATCTGTGTCATTAAAATGTTCCAGGAGACGCTATGTTGTGGCAGACCTAGGGTGAGACTGGAAACGGAAGTGAGGACTTGACATCTCAGTGTACAAAATTGCAGCCTGTTGTGCATTATTAACGGGCAAAATGAGGCCGTTTTACAGTTTTTGCGTCAATATGACTCAGGTCGTTTGAATTCGGTTTGAATTTTTGTAGAAAGATCACTCTGTCTGGTATCTAAAGGAGCCCTTAAGGCTACTTTGAAAATTCCAAAAAGTGGGTAAAACAAGTATACTAACCCATTCCACATAGCCTAACACTGACCGTGAGCATACAACAAGGGCTGAGGCAAATGATCTAGCAAAGAAATGCTAAATTCGCAACCGAATGTTGAATCCGCATTTCAAACTGTTATCAACGCATAGGCTAGCTGGTTGCTTTTTCGTGCCTGTATGCCGATATTACCATCCAAACATTTTTCTCCAAACAACAAGGTTAAGGTCAAGGCACGCAGCTCGTTTTTGAAAGCTAACTCAAAATACTTTTTTATCTGGATTTCCTCATTATTCGCTGATGTTTGAATAAAACGTTGCATTTAAACATATCACATGCCTGTACCTGTGGTACTCGTCCTCGACAATAGGCGGGAATCTTTAGTGTCAACATTTGCACCCACCATAGCCTCATTATTAGTAAGGTGGATCTGTTATACTACGGCTTCAACTACAAAAGAGTGGAAGCCAAACGCCTCTCTTCACGTAGCAAAAATCTACCTATATTAGAACACCCTTTTTACTAATCGAGGTGGACTCCGTCTTTGCACAACGAGGTCACATTTCTCGTTTTCTACAAGTTGCAAAATTTTTCCTTTGTCGCGACATACACCAATGGAGCGACGAAATGGGTCCCCCCCTCTCGCATAGGTCTTCGGTCTCTCAGTCGTTTATCCATTAGTCCGGTTATGGCTATGCAAGCCACAACGAGACGGTAAAGCGATCTCCACTGGTGTCCGGTTCAAAAACCCCCTTAACTTCACCTCCCACCTTTCTTCCAACGAATCCATTAGTAGCTTTCAACCATTTAATAAGCCCACTCGTAATGCCAGTGACTCCGTCTAAAGTTTCATGATCAACCGCTTCTCCATTTCAAAGTAGTTTTCCTTTATTCCTACTGGCGACGTGGTCCAAAAAATGTGTTAAGTCCACCTCGTTCCGATTCCACGCCATCTACTCCGGTTTCAGATGGTCAAAATAAATAGCTTATCAATACTCCGGGCAAGTTTAAGTATGCTCATAATTTGCGTTCCAAAAATAAAACGTAATTACAATTGGCAAACCTGCTAATTCTCCCAACCCAACAAATTCTCAGGCTCCCAAATTAATTAACTGTCCCCCTTATGGTCAGAGTTTTCCGAAACCATTTGTTCCATTTTCAAATCTAATTCTCTCCCATATTTCTCCAAAATTCCTCAAAACAATATTGTAGGCCTTCTCATTTTGTTGATAACGCAGAAAATAGCCTTCCTTTTAATGTATGCCACCCAAATATGTTTCTATACATTAACCTTAATTTAGTAAACAGTAGCAGCTTAGCAAATTGTAGACCGCAGCAATTTTAATTTTCAACCACACCTTCTTCCCTGCAGTTTACTTCCCCACCACCAAGTCTTTCTTTTTTTATAAACACTAATGAACATATCCCGCGTTCCATAAATACGCTCAGTATAGTTTCACTTAACGTGAGGTCAGTTGTGAAATAGATAACTGAACTAAAAAAACTGTAGCTTTTGAGTTTGATCCAGATCTTTTCTGCTGAGCAGAATCTTGGGTTCATGCTGTAATTTCATACACGATGTTCACCTTACATAATTTTCGTTTATATCAACAAGAGCGCGTTAAAAAGTGGTGGTGGTTGTCTTCTTTACATTAAATCGTCTGTTGTACATTCCCCTACGATCTAAGCATATCTTCGTTTTACGGAAATACTTGTTTCGTTTCAGTCATCATCCCTCACAAGAAAAATAACCATAATTGACTGTGTCTTTAATCGTCCTTGGTGTTCCGGTAATGAAATCCAGCTGTGTGAACTCATTGAAAAAGTAGCAGAAGTTCCGTTTGATGTCAAAATAATCGTAGGAGATTTTAATTTCCCCGAAATCGACTGGTATGCAAATACTTCTCTGCCAAAATTTGAGATCTTGTTGAACACGATTTATTTTTCAAACACATCTCAATTAGTCAGCGTAGTGACTGGTAAATATATTAATTTAGATTTAATTTTTACTAATGGCGTCCATCCTTTGCTTTGGAATTTTCATCAAGACCTTTTTACAAGTGATCATGCATTAATTAATTGTTGTTTTCCAGTCTCCTCCTCTATAAAGCCAGAAATAAAACGTAACTATTTCAACTTTGCTCATGTGACAAAATAATTATTAAATAATCTTGCAAAGCGCTCTGTATTAGCCAAAATGTTTTTCAAATAATGACCCATTTTTCCATTATACCATGCAAGGCCTAAAAGAAGGCCTCCTTGACTTCATTCCACAAAAGAGCTTTATATCAAATGCCGCTTCTTTCAAGTTTCAACAATTTCTTCAAAATTGACTTAAAAATTACGAAAGCACCTGAAGGATCCGTCTATAAGTTCCTTAGCGGTACAAATAAGGATCACAAAAATATTTGAATGAGCTTCAAAACTGAAGATCGTGCGAGATAGGTGCAGGGATACTACGGCACTTAGTGACGCTAAGACTTCCAGATCTGTTGCTTAAGCGTTCCACCTCAGTTCTTCCGCTAAATCTCACAAAGTAATTCCGCCTTTCCTAGATTGCAATAATAATTTCATTACAGAGGGTTTGGACAAAGCAGAATTGTTAAATTCCTTCTTTGCCAAAAATTTACCCTTGAAACCGATCCTGTCCCACCTATTCCTTTGAAATCTCATGAGTTGCTCACAAACATTGATTTCATTCCTACAAATATTCAGAAACAGATAAGCTAGCTTTCTCAATCACACTCAGTTGGAACCGACAACATCCCGAATTCCCTTATGAAACAGCTAAGTGATATTACCCCTTTATTCTCAGATTCCCTCGAGAATTGTTTCTTTCCGGATTATCAGAAAACCGCTTTTATTATTAATTTTCAATTATTTAAATCTGGATACCGCTCGGATGTTCACAATTATCCCGTTGTTCAAAAAACACTTTCTATTGCTAAGCTCTTTGAAAAACGATTTGCCGTACATATTACAGATTTTTGCATAACCAACCAACATGGCTTCCTACCCGATCGCTTTTGTGAAACATGTCACCTGTCTTTTCTTAATCTATTAACATCTCTTCGTAATGATCATCTCTCTGTGGTTGTTATCTATTTTGCTCTTATCAAAGCCTTTTATAAAGTGCCTAATAGGAGACTCGTGGTTAAGTTAGAGGCTTTAGGACTTCGTAGTCCCATTACTGATTTAATTACGTTATATCTAACCAATCGACAACAAAAGGTCTTAGTTGGGTCCTCATTTTCAGCTGAGACCCCATATTGTAAGCGATGTCATTCAAGACATCGTGATAGGTCCTCTTTTGTTTTTGCTTTACATTAATGATATTTCATCCGCAGTTAAGCACTCAGTCTTTTCTTTATGCGGACGATCTTAAATGCGTCTATTCCTTCTTTTACTAAACGGTCCAATAATGCTTAGAAGAAATCCATGCAGACTTGCATGGTTTTCCCACACGGAGCTCAACGTGGCAAATGGAATTCTCACCTTCTAAGGGTCGTTTAATGTGCTTCAGGTTTGACAGATTAACACAACCATTTTTTTCAAGGCCCCCCTATAAATGAATGTTCCATCATCAAGGACTTAGATTTAAGCTACACAAATGCTTTATACCTGTCGCCTCATGCCAATAGAATTACGGCCAAAGCTGCCCAGATGTGTGCCTTTATTTCTTATAATTTATATCTTCCTGGAATTAAGTTAAGACTTGTAGTGTAGACAACGGTTAAAATTTCTAAGAACTAGGGTGTACAAAAAAACGAACGTTAAGTGGGTAAGAGCAGTGGACTCGTGCACTGGACGAAAATGGTAGGGTTGACGTCATATACACTGATTTCAAGAAGGCGTTTAACAGTGTCCCACACAAACTTCTCATCTACAAATTATCTGAAATCGGCATAAGAGGAATGTTGCTGACATGGATCGCAGACTTTCTTACAGATAGATTGCAAACTGTGTGCGTCGATACCTCGAAGTCAACACCTACTC
Source organism: Schistocephalus solidus (assembly GCA_017591395.1). Classification (NCBI taxonomy): domain Eukaryota; kingdom Metazoa; phylum Platyhelminthes; class Cestoda; order Diphyllobothriidea; family Diphyllobothriidae; genus Schistocephalus; species Schistocephalus solidus. The sequence continues at coordinate 18,269 of WEDG01003781.1, read as the reverse complement.
CGGTTCTAAGTGGTGTCCCCAAGGCTCGGTATTAGGGCCGTTACTCTTCTTAGTGTACATCAACGACTGTGTCGACGACCTGGATTGCAGCGCCATCATGTTTGCAGATGATGTTAAATTGTGGAGGGTCATCAGATCTGATTTCGATAGGCACGCACTTCAAGAGGATCTCAACCGTTTAAGCAGCTGGTCTGCTCGTTGGCTCTTAAATTTTAACGTTGGGAAGTGTGTGGTCTTAAGACTGCGTACCAGAAGGACCAGTGAGGAGGATGATTCCTACCAATACATTCTCAATGGGCAGCCCCTTTCAATTGTTGAGGAACAGAAGGACCTCGGTGTTCTAATACACTCCTCACTTAAACCATCTTCACAGTGTTTAAAGGCAGCAAAACGCGCTACACAGGTCTTATTTGCGCTCAGACGTGGGTTTGTGCAGATTGATAAGGAACTCTTCCGAAAAACCTACGGGGTATTTGTTCGATCTCACTTGGAATATGCCATCCAGGCCTGGCATCCGTGGTTTAAGAAGGATTATCTACAGCTGGAACGAGTGCAGGCGAGGGCCACGAAGATGGTCAAGAATCTTAGTAATCTGCCTTACGAAGCCAGACTGGTTGAACTTGATTTGTTTTCTCTAAATTACGAGGCAACTACGCGGTGACCTCATCCAAACCTACCGGATTGTCAGAGGCCGCAATTGTGCCCTAGAATTTGCTGAATTCTTCGAATTGGCTGGGACGGAACATCTGCGGGGTCATCCCTTTAAACTGCAGAGGAAGTTTGTCCACACGGAAGTCCGTCGGAACGCCTTTTCGCAAAGGGTCGTTGGAGCCTGGAACGGACTACCTGAGGATGTTGTCCTTTCAGAAACTGTTGACGCATTTAAATTCAAACTAGATACTCATTTTCTGAGAAACTGTTGTCAATATAATGAAGATTGTGTAAACAATGGCAGTTTGCGCCTGGCTCACACATATCGATGACCCTACATTTTCATTTGTCAGATATATCACTGTAAACATTTATACTATTGACATTTTTGCATATGAATAGGGAGCTCAAGGGCGAAAGCCTACTTCCCTCAATAAAATGACTTAAAGTGACTTAATTGTGTCTAAACTACAAACGAAAAAAAGGACGGTAAATACGACAGAGGATTAGTAGAATGCAGACTCACGAAAACGGACGGATAATCCTTTAAAATGTCAGCGAATGGTAAACTTGGAATAGTCAAGTGTATGCAAACCGAAAGTTCAGCAGTGATGGTGCCGACGGTGAAAAGTTTGGTTGCGGTATCAATGAGTCTTTGATGCTTCAAATTGACTGCAAGACAAAAATGCGACAGAAATCAGCTCCAATAATGGGTGACTGGACATCGTCTTGAATAAAGACCCATTGGAAACATCGCCTCAGACAAAGGTGAAGAGTTAGAAACTGTTGTTCGTGCGTGTGAATTGCGGTGCTGTTAGCAGCCTGTAATGAGAATTGCGAATGTTTGAGGTAGTGATGCCTAGGAGGCGGGATTACACTAACCTCAGCCCCGGTATCGACAAGGAAACGGAGACCGCTCGACTTATCGGCGATAAAGAAGATGCGGCTGGGTTGCAACTGGCCAACAGCAGTCATTGCCATTACTCACCGGTGTTGTCGTTTAACTGTTGCGGGAGCTGTGGGAATGTGCATGGTGGAATACACTTGTGTGCTTTCTCACCCTAGGTACGATGGTACCAGCACACGGTCTGTTGCTGCCATTCCCGTGATTGAGACCGTTGACGTCGATATGTTTGACGTCCGGTTGACTGAAGATGGCTAATGGCAGAAAACATGGTGCTGACTTTGCTCCAGACTCTGGTTTTCATCTACCACCCCGATATTGTAATAGTTACAGAGACATGGGCAACACCCTGTGTATCCGACTCCGAACACTCCATTCTAGGATGCGCTTACATTCGGAATGATCGACACGAGGGCCGTGGCGGAGGAAGCTGTATCTATGTTAGGTAACCACTTACATTTATTCCGTTGGACTATTGCCAATTAACCGCGGTAGAAGAGAGCTGTTGGCTCCGAGTAGTTCTAAAAGATAACTACTCTTTACTCGTTGGAAGTGTCTATCGACCACCCAATGCCAGGGAGGATTACGATCTTTGTCTCTCGCAGGCATTTCACGCCGCAGCTGACTTAAATCTGAAGTACTGCTTGATTGCAGGTGACTTCAATCTTCCTGAAGTTATCTGGTTTCCAACTTCCGGTCCTGAAAAGTTCGAAGAACTACTTCAGGCCATAGATATAGGCATGTGGGACCAGGTAGTTGATTTTCCCACCCGAGGATCAAACATACTTGATCTTTTTTTTTGTAGAGGTTGTCAGCCATTGTCAGTGTCACCTTTAGATCCACTTGGGAGTTCTGATCATGCTATAGTTCTTTCTACACTAGAACTAGAGGCTACTGAAACGTTTTCCAAAAATAAAACTTTTTCCGTGATTTTAGATGAGCAAATATGAGGGAATTGCTAGCACATCTTAATTCCCACGATTGGACTAAACTTCTTTGTATGTTCGGATGTGAATGTTTGTACTGATACTTTGTACCAAGTTCTAGGTCCACTCATTTCTCGTTTTGTTCCCCGTAAGAAATTAATATATGTCAATGATGAAGTCTACCTCCCTTTATCATTCAGCCGTAGACTGCGTAGACTCTCCCGTCGTTTTCATCTACAAAACGACACTTCCGTCCTGCCCTTGATCCAACAAAGCTTTGAAGAGGCTAAGAGGCTGCCTGACGAAAAACGACAAGCTGCTGAGATTAACTTTGCCGAAAACCCTTCGTTTAATTTTTCGAAGCTTTTTTCGCGCACAGTAATAGCGCAGAGAAAAACGCAGTACCCCGTACTTCGAGACGCCATAGGAAACCCTATAGCTGACGCTAAGTTGACTGCTGATAGCTTCAATGCTTTCTTGTCTAGAACGTTTAGTGAACATATTCGTCGATCCCTTTCCTAACATCCGGGTTTGGACCGGTAACGTCCTCGAAACCATAACTTTTACCCTCTTGGATGTGACCGCAGCCATTCGGCGTTTTCGTCAATCTTACAGTCCTGGACGAGAGTTATTCAGGGCAGCGTGCTCGACCCGCTTCTATTTTGCCTCTTTGTCAACGATGTTCCTGAATTTTTTTTCAATATAATAGGCCATTTATATATGCTGACGATTTAAAAGTTGCCTACTGATATAAACTGGTCGATCTCAACATCGTGTTTGAGCTCTTAAAAAAGGATTTTCAGGCCTTCGCTCAGTGGTGTCGCACATGGCGCCTGTCACTTTCTTGGCACAAGTGCTTTGTTATGGTTATTGGCGACAACCATCAGCCCCACCTAAGCATAGACGGTCACGACCTTAATGTGCCCGGAGTTATAAAGGATCTGGGTATAGCATATTCTAGTAGTCTTAATCTGTCAGAGCACTGCGACTTGATTGTCTCGAAAGCTCGCCAAACTAATGGGTTTATTCTCAGAAATTTTAAAACCGTCAACATTAGAATCAGCCTCTATAAAATGTATGCCAGGCCTAGTCTGGAATACTGCTCGTTTCTAATTATCCTTCTGCACGCTAGTGAACGAAAGAAGAAAGAATCAGTCCAGCACTCTTTACAAAAAGAGTTTTCTATTCAGAACACCGAAACCTGTCCTATCACCAACGCTGTGAGCTTACAAGCCTTGACCCGCTGTGGCTTTGCAGATTACAGAAGGGACTATTTTTACTGTTTAAACTTCTAAACAGTCGTACATTTAACCCCCTTACATCTCTGAGGCACCTCGACCACTCTCGGCGCGCCAGTCATCGAGATGTATTTTTATTTCTTCCTTTGGCACGCACAGTTAGATACCGACAGTTTTTTTCTGTAAACGCTATAGCAATCCGGAATAACCTACCCAGAAGTATCAAAATTCAGCAAAGCTATCCCTTGTTTACGCGAACCGTCATTAGTTTTCTACATTCAGGACACCTTCCTACACTTTTGGGTACTTACTCTGAGGAAGCTCTTTTTGGTTCTGATGGCGTTCACAGACTCTGAATCCTGTGCCAGACTTCATGCTGAGGGCAATATTGCTGGCTCCGCAGACCTAAATTGGCTTATTTCTCATTCGACAGCGAACAGCCGCTCGCCGACATACCTGTTGGTGCAGAATACCGGAGCCATAACACTGAATGGAGAAGTTCTTCACCTGGCACCTGTGTCAATGCTTCTCTATCCTGAACTTTAATTACTCAATAAGCTGCAGTTTTTTCTCCTGAAAACACCTGAAACAACGATCAGGAGTTTTTTTCACTGTCAGTTTGGCCCTCTACTGTATATATTTTTTTGACCTTGACTGTAAACTAGCAATAAATAAATAAATACGAGGCGTGCTGTATCCTTTAAGTCTTCATATTCACTGCTGTGCACACTATGTGGCGCTTGTGAAAGGCCTGATGGTGTTGCGGCCCGTTGATAGGCGCAACAGCACGATGGCAACTCCACATAGGGAGTATCACGTTCTGGCTTTAGAGTGCCTTCATGAGCAGAAGTGCAAACATTACCAGATCTTGAAGTAGAGACCGATGTTTGCTGAAGACTAGAACATGCGGCACTGCTAGGGTAGCATTCCATGCTTCGGTCTGCATGAAAGATAAGTTTCTCTAATGAGGTGCTCGTATCGAGCATAGCCAATACCTGCTGCATGGGCAGGGGAAGCATATCGAGTCCGATCTCTCGGAAAATTGCATCATCCATATGACGACCAGCAAGAAAAGAACACATATGTCGCATAAGACGGGAAGGCGTTTAGTCACCGAGTTTGACCTGCGTGAAAAGCTCACGCAGCATGTGGTTGGCCGACTTGGCCACATGATGAATTACAGATTCCTTAAATCGGGTGTAAGGCTCCTGAGCAGGAACCGGATCAAGGAGATCCTCAACGTCAACGGAAACATCGAAGGGAAGTGCTTGCTCTACGTATGAATAACTCGTGCGTTCACTGGTGATACGGTGTGTCGAGAAAACTACCTTTATCTGCCTAAACATAGGTGGGGGTTGCTCGGCGTAAATATGGGCAATTTGAAAGAGAGGTTATGAACGTCAAGAGAGTCTATGTTAGTATCAGTGTACCTCACAGTACGTTATATGATGCGTAAGGATAGAAAAACGGGGTCACCACTTTTGGAGTGTAGACAAGGTTTTAAACTGCTAAGAACTAAGGTGTTCAAAAATGACCGCTAAATGGGTAATTGTTTCTGAACTACAAACGACAAAAGGATGGTAAAAACGTCAGAGGATTGTTCGAATGCAGACTCACGAAAACGCAGTCATCTTAGAGAGCAAGTGTTGTTGAGGATTGTAATGAGCCCCACACTAGATCCAGAAAGCTATGCACCAAGAGCGATGGGGAGAGTCAGGAGTTCAATTGAGATGACGTCTGGTGGAATGCGATCGATGAATGTAGATCGATTGTTGCAATTGACTGCAAATAATTGAGCAGGGTGACATGCCGCAGTTTTGATGTGCACACACTCGAGCAGTTTAGTGAAGTCGCGGAAGAGACTAGATTGAAACTGGTTTTTGTGGTCAGGGGTAATGGTGGCTTTGGTTGTTCGGAGACTGGAAGCTGTCATCTGCCTCTTTTTCACCTTAATAATAGTTCAAATATTCCCCAAATTGCAGCCCTTACCCCCCTTAGTCATCCGTACAACCTACGTCATTCTTCACTGATTATACCTCCTCCTATATATTCCACTTCTAAACGCTCTCTGTTCTTTGCTTCCAGGTATTGCTTTCTTTGGAATAACCTGCCAATCCATATAAGGTTATCAAATAACCTGTCTACTTTTAAGTGAAGACTGCACACTAATCTTAAAACTGATTCAATTAATTTTTTTTTCCTCTTCCTTCCCGAGCAGCTTTCGCCATGGCCCCGAGAAAGGACCATCGTGACTCTAGAAGTCCGTATCCAAATAATGTCTTCCATGCATCGTTTCCCCACGAACTATGATAGCTTCATAACCCATACCTCCGTAAAATGATCGCCAAATAATCATGTCATATTGCACGCTTATTTTAAAGCACCTCGTTTTTGTTTGCTGATAACCAGCATCAGAATTAAAATTTGAACAATGACCTGCACAGGCCTCAGATTCATCGTCAATTCTCATACGAACTAACACCCCTGAGCGCAATTTGTTGACTTCCTCTTACTCACTTGCTGGATCTCCCATTATCCTTTCGTACTACACTCAGAAGCAACCTTAAATGCAACTGCAACTTTTTATAGAAAAACGAACTTAGCAGCCACTTTTTATCCCCCTTGAGTTCGACCATCATTTGAAAATATCGATGACTCCAATCGTTTCCTTGGTCTTCATGGTTCTCATTTTTTTGGCCGTTCGAAAACAGCTACAACCTCGTCCGCCATCGCAGCTGCCGCACCTTAAGGCGATGGTGCTTGCGGCCCTATCCATCTCTCTTGTGTCGAACGTATAAAGACTGTTGACGATCCTTTCTTGTTCCTCTGTCGGTGGTCTGAGAAATCAACAATGAAAGTATCATGGTCACTTCTCTGGCAATTCTGCCATGACCTTCACAAATTCCATGGTCCTTTCCTCCGTCGACTATAAGCGTACGGAGGATGCCTACGAATGTTTCCCTTGTCTAGCGTCCTTGAAGGTTACGCTTATAGCAAGTCGATATACATTGTGATCACGCATTCGATTGTGAAAAGTAGCCCCTGTCGTTAAATAATTGCTCCCACGATGAGGAGCGTTTTGAACACTCATACGCTCTCATCAGCATCTCGGTCCTACCGCATGCGAAGGCTTTTCTCCAGGGATCGACAGTTTTTTCCCTTAAAAATCCGCAAACCCCATTCAACGTATGCCTTTTCTATAAAAATGCCCAAGGATTTTTTCGCTGTCTGCTCTTTTATCTATTTTTTTTTGACCGAACTGATTTGTGTTATTTGTCATCGCCAAGAAACTGACCAACTATTCTTAACCTAATGGTAAACGATTTCGGGCTTGTTTTAATTATTTTTTTCCAAGGACAGTGCCCATCCGGATACTCAAATAAAACATCTATCTATCGATGTCAACCGCGTCGTGGGGTCTCATTCAACATCCTCCCTAATGTCTGCGCAGAAAACCTACCACACCCAGGAGATACTCTATTAATAAACCTTTCACTATTGGTAATATGCCCAGCATCCACTATGTGCATTCCTTCATTCACCGGTTACACTGCCAGTATTTTTTGTCTCTCAGCAACAAACGCTTGGCAGCAACACATGCGGCCGCATTAAATCTTCGTCGTTTGCTTAGGCTTATGGTGTCCCAACTGGCAGTTAATTATTTAAATGAAGTCCAACGAAGGTACTGAAGATTCTTCCGGAGGGGGTGATTTTTTAAAGGCACGTCGAATTTGGTGGTAAGTATTAGATGCATTCTGCACCAGCTCCATTCAGTGTTCTGATGACAGTAACTTAGTGCTCCTCCACATGCCCAGATCTCTGGGCCATTCCGAATAGTCGAATGTAGTAAAGTAAAGAGATACTGATGTTAAAGGGTGAGTTACAATTGGCGTTCAAGTGTTGAACCAATTATTTGAACGCATTAAATTTTAAAAGTCACCTGTTCACCAAACACTCAGTTTTTTTGGTTCAGTTCAGTGTATTTGAGGGAAATAGGTTTACACCGTTGAACTTCCTATTTGTTACATAAAAATTGTAAGAATTAGAAGCAATATGAAGATGTTACAGTCAAGTGAATGTAGGCAGTTGTAGTAGTACACTGTTATTGTTAAAGATAAGTACTCACATAGGCTTACGTGTGCTGCAAACTATGTATGTCAAGCCGATGTTTGAATGTCACCACAGACTGGGACATTAAAATCTCTTCAGGTAGGCTATTCCATGGTTCCAAGACATAGTTGGTGAAAAAATACCTTTTCATATCCCATCTTCCTTGGGGCACATGTAGTTTGAATAAATGACCACAGAGATAAGTCGTAGCGGCAAGTTGGAGAAATGCATCACACAGGAGCGTGCAGTCCATGCCGCGCACGATATGGAAGGTTTGTGTCAAGTCCCCGTGCAACTGCCTATAAATCAGAGGATAGAGCTTTAGGTTATTTAGGCGGATCTCATATGGCAGTTCACCTTGGTCTCTTACTAATTTTGTGGCTCGCCACTACACCCTTTCGAGCAGGTTGTAATCCTACTGAGTTAACGGTCGCCAGGATTGGATCGCATATTCAAGATGTGGCCTTAAAAACGCACTAAAGACTTTCGAAAAGCAGTCTCCATTGAAAACTTTAAATGCCCGCTTGATATCGTACAGCATTGAATTGGTGGATTTAGCCGCCTTGTAACATTGCGTACAAGGTTTCAGGTTGTCTGCCATTAAACCGCGGAGATACTTCTGCCCAATTCCTGTTCACAATCGGTTCGAGCACTGAACCTTGTGGGACTACTTTCTCGGTGAATGTGCGCCTTGATCGCTCTTCACCTACATAGACCACTTGGGAACGATCAAAGAGAAAATGCTCGATCCACGTAAGAAGTTTGCCTCTAATACCCAACATTCTCAGCTTGTATAGGAGACGCTGGTGCGGAACACTATTGAAGGCTTTCTGGGAATCAAGAAAAGCCACATGCGCAGTGACTTTTGCATCGGGTGCTTTTGTCCAGCTTTGCATCGTATAAAGTAAGTTCGTAACACACGATCTTCCCCTACGAAAGCCGTATTGTTCATTCGATAAGAGGTAAAGGGGTTTCTAAATAAATCATTAATTCCTTTTTGGCAACCTTCTCCATAACCTTGCAACAGCTGGAAGTCAGGCTGACAGGCCCGTAGTTTGGAGCAAGTTCACGACTACCGCTGTTGTGAACCGATGTAATGTGGGCTGTTTTGCATTCTGTACGAAAAATTCCAGTATCGAACGATTTCTGGCACAGAAAGGATAGTGGTTTGGCCAGCTCTCGAGCAAGTTCGAGGAGCAGCTTTGCTGGAATCTCATCGGGGCTGGGGAATTTACATGCCTTCAGACTTTTGAATTCTTCAAAGACCATATCATCTCGAAAGAGCATATCCTGAATAATTGGCGCTCCCATAGTCTCGTAACTATGTGGAATGAAAACATATTCTCTGGTGAAAACCGAGTGAAAAGAACTGAGAAAAGTGTTCAGCTTTGTTTTCAATTTCTGATATCTTGGAAACATCATCGTTTCTCATAACAGGAATCGGGTCCCTGTTACGTGCACTTTTGCCTTAATAGCTGTAGAGCAATTCGGGATTGTGAACTGCTTGCTGGAGTAAATCCCTCTCGTCATCCCGTCTTATTTTGAAGATCAAGCTTTTAACCTTGCTCCTTTGACTTTTGTATGCTTGCATGGCTACATTTTAATTGGATCGGCAAAATATCTTCCATAGCCTTCCTTTCCTGTTAATTTATATTTTTAGATCTCTCGTTAGCCAGTGTGATTGGGTAGATATCCTTAGTTTTGAAAGACTGGCAGTGGCATTTAAGTAGATTCAAAAACCACTCATTAAATAAATTCTAGTCATCAGTGACGTTCCCGGAGAAGACGAGATCCCAGTCTATTCGCGATGCCTCAGCTCTCATCTTGCAAAAGTCTCTTCACCATAGCTAGGTTCTGGTTTCATTAATTGCAGATGGCACAGAAGATAAACCATACTCCCATGAAAGTACTGCATGATTACTTCGACCAAGTGGAGGTAGGCAGTGTACCTCGTCCATACTGTCAGGATCTTTAGTGTAGACGAAATTTAAACAACTAACCTGTTTGTCCTCCACGTGCTCTTGTTGAAACAGATACATGTTGTGTGAGAAGAGCTTCAAGTGTTATCGTTAGCAGACAGTGATCGAAGGCATACTTTGTACATTGTGCTTGCAGATCGTTCCGTCTAATGCTGGGTGCATTGAAGTCACCCATGAGAACAACCTTCGGTTGACTACCAATCTCCTTTATGTTCTCCAGAAAACAAGTATAAGTGTCGGGGTCCGTTCCCGGTTGTCGGTAGAGAGGCATGACTTCAAGGGACTGCGATCCCCGTGTCTGTATAGTCAGCCAAATAGCCTCGATACCATCGGTACTCTTTTCTGTCCTTTTACACACAGTGAAATTGCTCTGTACATACATTGCAACTGCTCCATCCTGCGGTGAATGTGGTCTCTCCTGAAGAATTGCGAACATCCGAGCGTAAGCCAGATTTAAATAATGGAATAATAATAAAAGCGGTTTTCTGATAATCAGGAAAGAAACCATTCTCAAGAAAACTGAGAATAAAGGGGGAATATCACTTAGCTGTTTAATAAGGGAATTCGAGATATTGTCGGTTACAACTGAGTGTGATTGAGTAAGTTGACTTATCTGTTTCTGAATATTTGTAGGAATGAAATCAATGTTAGTAAGCAACTCATGAGATTTTAGGGGAATCGGAGGGAGAGGATCGGTTTTGAATACGGCGTGTCGTTTGAAATTGCTTTCGAATTTCAGCTCCTTTGAGTTTACGAAGTTTTAGTCTCTACCTTAGTGTAGAAGACACGTTGGTTTGGAATAACTCTTGAGTGGACTGTTCAGTCTCTAAATTTGGGAGTAATTTACTTGGACTTAACGATTCTGCGGCTATCGAAATATTCCTTCACTGAGGATAATTCCACGTCCAGGACGATATTCCTATCCTGGTATGAGGTATGGAAAACGCAGACGCTCAGGATTCATCTGCGCGGAGAAAAAATCGCGAATCGGGTGGTTATCGAACCCAGGTCGCAGAATCATGTGGCAACGCACCTAACCACAGTGCCACATTCTCACGACAAATTGGAAAACAAAATTGTATACAAACATCAAAAGATGGCAATGACAGATATTCTGTTACTACCTCTCCTCCTGCCAAGCCAGCAAAAAGCCTGATAACACTAATGGATGTCACCTGCGAGGACGAAAAGTGCATGGGATGTTTAAATCTCTTACAGAAATTCCTATTGATAGAGAAAGAGATAAGTAACTTGAAACAAGAAATGGCCGATCTAAAAGAGAAGGTTCATTGTTCACGCGAAAAAAACACCCGTAACACCGAGAATTCCAACCAAAGAAATTACTTTTGCAAATATAGCTTCCTCAAGAATATATAATGTAGAGCTTAAAAGACATTGCGTCTACAGAGCTAAGTAAATAAGTAGACATTTCCTTCCTTCGAAAGAGAGATCAAACCAGCTCATGCACCTTACTACTGTCATCCACATCAGACAGAAGCAGTTATGTTCTTGATACTCAAATACATGAGGTATCATTGCTGGATGATACAAAAAATGGCGAAGTCGAAAAGCCCTTCGAATTTGAAGGACCAAAAACGAAGAATTCGAAGTCGAAAAGGGCCAAGATGCTTTCATAAAAAATGGGTTTGAACTCCGAAATAAGCTCATTCTTACCGATAGATTCTCAAGCGGAATCCTCTGTTGGTTATACAGGAGCAAGTGCAGGAAAAATTGGCAAAGTTCCCAAAAGGGATTAGCCATTAACTTAAGGATGCGTTGCTCGTACTGACGCAAATAACATCGTCAACCAGAGTAGAATTCTTCCTGATAATGATGCTCTTTTAACAAATCAGAACTCAAATTCACCAAACGGACATTTCGACCGAAAACGAAATTTCGTTATTAAAGGGGCTTTTGAGTCCACTTCTCTGATAGCAAAGGAAAGAGTAAAACATGACCTCAGTCTTTTCCAAGGATACTCATTTTCGATTCAATAAGATGGCGAATGCGTTACCGTGCACAAATCATTCCGTTTAGAGAAAGCAGATGTTTCACATGAACGATAATCACCGAGGCCTCTTAAAATCATTCTTGAAAATTATGTTCAGGATTCACGCCTCCTAGAACGGAGAATGGCTCTCCGTAGCTCACCCAGGGATGTACTTATTTTAAGCCAGATTACGAACCCACGTAAAGGCACAAAATGAGGATGCTGAGAACAGAACTGAAAAGGAGAACCAAACAGTGGGAAAAATGGCTCCGAATAAAAGACAAGGAAATAAAAACGATGAAGAGGTCTTTCTTGTTGCAGACCCCGTATATAATCAAGGCGGGTCGTTACCGAGACGGAGGACACTAAATAGGAAGTGCCAAACTGTACAGAGCTCGTATAACAACAGGCAGGCGCTCCAGAACTCGGTGGACGACCGCTCATCAGAACTCAGCGTGGGCGGGATGGAAACCAGTCCGTCTCAAAAAACACTGACAGACTCAAGAAGTCAATTCAGTATAGTTCAGTATATATAAGGGAGATAGGCAAAGCCTTTGAAAACCATATTTACAGATGGACGCTAGCAAAATAAGCAAATGTTACATGGCGATAGTCGTTTTAGTATATCAATCATTGCTGTCGACTAAATATATGTTCATCAAGTAAAAATGCATCAAGTCTTCTTTTAAACATTTCAATGCTTTCAGCCTGAACAACTGAGGCTGGCAGTTTGTTCCATTCGTCAATCACCCGTTGGGAAAAGAAGTTGGCCCGCACTTCAAGTTTGGCGTGATTTCTTTTCAGTTTGTATTGGTGACCTCGGAAGACTTGTCATGTTTGCCAATTCAAAAAGTTGGCCATCTGAAGAGCACAATCAACTCCTCTGACCAGTTTGAAGACTAAGATCATATCCCCTCTGTATTGCCTATAAGAGAGAGGAAAACATTTTAAGTCTTTTCTAGGCGGCCCTCATAGGGTAGGCATTCCAATCCTTTGACTATTTTCGTTGCCCTCCGTTGAACTTTCTCCAGCAGAGCGAAGTCATGTTTCGTCCAAGGGCGCCACGCCTGAACGCAATATTCCAACACCGGCCGGATAAATGTTCCAAACACGCGCCCAAAAAGCTCTCCGTCAAAATTAACGAATGATCTCCTGATTGCGCCTAAGATACACATAGCTTTCTTTGCGATATTCGCACAGTGCGACGATGGTTTTAGAGTTGGCGTTATCCATATACCCAAGTCCTTTAGAATGTTTACCTCCTGGAGTTGGTGACCACTGATGGAGTACTGGTATTCAAATCTAATCAGCCTTCTGGAACTAGACCGCAGTCGGATTATTTGGCATTTGTTAAGATTAAGGTTCAGCAGCCACTCATCACACCATGTTTGCAAGCGATCTAAGTTTTTGTTGTAATTTTCGCGCATCCTCCGGTTTTTCAATCGAGTTCCATAACTTCAAATCGTCAGCGAACATTACCTTCTCGCATGTCAGACAATCCAAGCAGTCGTTTACGTATATCAGAAACAAAATGGGACCCAGAACGCTGCCCTGCGGAACTCCACTGTGAACGGTTTCCCAGTGAGACTTGGTGTCTCCGATACAAACACGCTGGCGCCTGTCTGTGAGAAAGTCGGCCAACCATTTGAGTAGGTTGCCAGTCAGACCCATTTGACGGAGCTTAAAAGATCAGACGTTGGTGTGGAACCCTGTCAAAGGCTTTGCTAAAGTCAATGTAGACCGCATCGACTGACAAAACCCATTTCTAATGATTTTTGTCCAACTTTCCATGGATGTGAGCAAGTTTGTGAGGCAGGATCGACCACTTCGAAATCCATGTTGATATGAACTAAGCAAGTTATTCTCTTCAAGATGCCTCATCAGTTCCGTTTTGGATTATCTTCTCCATCATTTTGCAACAGATACTTGTGAGGCTGACTGGTCGGAAACTGTTTGGTGATGTCCTCTCTCCTCCTTTATAGATGGGGGTTATGTTGGCTATCTTCCACTCGGTAGGCAGAGCCCCCGCCTCCATCGAACTTTCAAATATCTTGGAAAGCGGAGAGGCCAGCTGTTCTGTGAGTTCATTGAGAACTTTGCGGATAAACCATCTGGGCCAGGTGATTTAGTGGGCTGTAGCTGTTTCAGAGTTTTTTTTCTTACTGTGTCCATTGGGAACGACACCGTGCTTATTTTGTTTGTAGATGTGGCAGTACTGTAGTATTCATCCTCGTCAAAAAATAGTTCCTCGGTATACACGGACATAAGAGATTGGATAAGAGGCAGGTCTTATCAGAGTTATCAGTTAACCTGTTTCCCTGATTGTCTTTAAGACAAGGAATGCAGTCGCGATTTCGTTTTGCCTTATTAACGTAAGCATAAAACCTTTTCGAATTTCTTGGGATGTCTTTTAACTATTTCTGACTCAAAGGCTGATCTTTCTTTGCTCAGAAGATTCCGACACCGATTTCGCTGTTTCTTCAAAACGGAAAAATGTACGGGTTGTTGATATCTGGCATATGTTCTCCACAGTCTTCTTTTTCTTCTTGAGATTCCTTTTTATATCCGATGTCACCCACTCGGGTCGGGAGACGCATGATCGCCTTTTTAAGTGGGCAGAATTTCTCTACCAATTGGTGAATCAATTCACTAATGAAGAACCAGGCAGCATTAGGGTCGGGTTCATGTGCAGGGCTCCAGTCTATCCCATTCAGTAATTCTTTCATTTTTGGGATAATCCCTTTCCATACATTTCTCTGCCTAACTGCACGACGTTTGGGTACAGAAAAAAATGACTGTACTCCCAAGCAAGAACACAATGATCACTTCGTCCAAGCGGCACGTAAGAACTTAATGCAAGGATGCAATTGTCGTCTCTACTAATTATTAGACCCAAACAGCTTGACTGCTGCCCATTTCGGAACCGCGTCTTCATTGTGACATGTTGGGTAAGAAACTCGTCATTTACCAACTGAAGTAATTTCTGTTCGAATGAATTTTTCCGATCGCGAGCAGTACATTGACACCCAATCGATATCGGGAGCGTTGAAATCTCCAAGTATTAATAAATGTTTGCTACGGCAAGTTGCTTTACCTCTGTGATGAGTGCTTCGTCCGTGTCCGTTCGCTGTCCTGGGGGTCGATATACCACGGCAATATGTAGGTCTGGTAGGTTTGGGACTTTCAGTTTACAAAAAAGTATTTCGCAAGACGAGATCCTATTTGGCGAGGGCCCATCCGGAATGAAGTCACTGCCTTCTCGTATAAACATTGCGATTCCACCACCCCTACGTCCGTTTCTATCCATGCGGATAAGCTGAAAACCGTCTATTTGGACTTCTGTGTCTGCGATTTGTTCATTTAACCATGTTTCAGTTAGAGCTATGAAGTCAGGTTGTAAATGGTCCACGACCAGTTTGATTTCATCCATTTTGTTCAATAGACTCTGCACATTTGTGTACATCATTTTTAATCTTGTTTTCCTTTGCCTCGATTTCT
The DNA here is from genome assembly GCA_017591395.1 of Schistocephalus solidus. Classification (NCBI taxonomy): domain Eukaryota; kingdom Metazoa; phylum Platyhelminthes; class Cestoda; order Diphyllobothriidea; family Diphyllobothriidae; genus Schistocephalus; species Schistocephalus solidus. Next base: position 2,973 of record WEDG01003781.1, on the reverse strand, counting down.
GAAGATTTTTAGTTCTTTCTTCCACATGGAGATTTTTGCTGGATATTTCACAAGATATATCCAGTCTCCTGTCTGGGTTCAAATCTATAGGCATTTGGTAGGGCTTTTGAGCGGCGTGGTTGCCGTCAATTTCACCGGATGTTCCCATAAAAACGAGTGCACCGTTTTGACTATTTTTGTTATCTAAATTTTCAAGTTTTGTTCCCCTCGTATTGACGTCTTTTTCAATTCTGCTACTAGTGTCCCTCATTTTCATCCGATCGGTGGAGAGAGTAATCCGGCTGAAAAACTCCACGATGATTCTTTCGTAGTTGGGACTTTCGAGAGAGCAATAGATCTACCTGCTGTTAGCTTCCCAAAACGACTTTTAATGGTCTTGGTCGAACCTCATGCGTTTCATTTGTAACGAGAGGCCCCAATCGAAAGATCATTTTTCGATGTCGACTGTCACACCAGTTTCTTGCGTATCATTCAATAAATTTTGGAATATCAGCAGATCCTGTTTTACCCTTTCTTTTGGTGTTTCCCCAGTAGCCTCTGTACCCCTGAACTACCAGACAAAATGACTCTGTCAGGGAAAAAACTCGTTTTTGCATCCTGCTTTCTTTTAGTGATTGATTGAATCATACCCTTTGATACAGTCTTTAATGCTGTGTTCAAATTTGTCTTCATCGGTGAGCCTGTTGGTTCATTTTGCAGACATCTCTATGGACCTTTCAAACAGCGTGAGTTCTCCTGACAATGCGTTTGCACGAATAGCACCTGGGAAAAACCTGAATTTCGGTTTATGGCATCCAGGTCTCGTCGATAAGTCTGCAGGCCATATTTCCCGCCCATTACTTTGCTGGCTACCATGCCCTGCTTCATTGTAGTTCGATGGACATGTAAAGAGCATGCTGCTGTCGCTCGTCCGTGGCAGTAATGAAAAACCTTACGATTTACTGTTTTTCGACTTTTTCAGAGACCGTCGATCGCTGATTTTACTTTTTGTGCAGTCGGATTCTATGTGCACCAGATTTCGAAACCTGGGGAAAACGCAAGACATAATTTCCTCCTCGCTTATTTTCTTTCTGGTCATCTGTATTTCCAACTGACTCAGAGGTTTGTTCTAATGACTTCGTTCTTTTTCTTGTTTCAGCTTAATGTTGTGCCTATTGACTCTCTACCGTTTCCTTGCGATGATTATGGTCTAGCTTGCTGATGTTTTTCAGCTCATTTTGCATCGTGTTTCGGCGAGTAAATTTTATTATGTTTTATGAGGGACTGATATTATTTCCGATAGGAGATCGAGGATCTCTCTTCTAATCTCAAAACTCTGGTTGTGAGTCCTCGGCATCCATCACAGTGTGCCAGCCCTTCGCTGTTTAAGCTAGTTTTGGTAATGTCTCAGTAGTGCACTGCTTTCTTTCATTGCTGCTTTGCTTTGGTTCTTCTCGGTCTGCTGAGGTGACTTGAGTATTTCTGGTAAAGTTTTTGTCACGATGAAACAGGTTTTACAGAGATAGGAAGATCATTATTTTTGTAGTGTATACTATGTCTGCTGGCTTCCCGGGCGTGGCCGAGTGGTCAAGAGCATCGGTAGCTAATCGAGAGGTTGGTGTTTCGAGTCCTGGCCGAAGCGGTGAATAATTTTCTCGCGTGGTCGGGTCGTGAACATTTGTGTTTCCCATGCCAGCAAGATCTCTACGAGGATGCATTAAGTTTTAACGAGCAGCTTAAATTATCAAGCGAATAGTTTACTGAGCACAAAAAGAAGTGCTTTTCCGAAACGAATTCACTATCGAATGTTAATACGAAGCAAAGAATGATGCAGCCTTCGAAGTGAGTTTGCCAGTGGTTCTCCGTTCCTTTCTGATGTATACATCTTTCCTGGCGAGACACTGTTTTCTGAAGCCTGTATGAGGCAAGTTCAAATGAAGCTGAGTTAGCTTATTCAAGATTCCGATATCAATTTTTCGTGTGCCTGAATATCACAATATTTATCAAACCATTATAGGCTGATCCTGATAAACAGACAATATGTGATCCAATGACAACTTATTTCGTTTGAGTCCTGGCTTTGGAGGGAACAGATTATTGGCCAAAAATCAGAAAGCGAGACGAGCGAATTTCAAACGGAAGTCCAACGACGCCGCATTGAAACAATATGAGCAATAAATGCGCCTATTCGTTCAAAAACCACTTTTAAAAACAATAAATGATAGGAAAAGAATATTCAGGAACGACTCAGCCGTTTGTAGAGGTCAAAGGTCCTGGATAGCTCAGATCTTCAAGGGTTTTGCACATTTTGGTTCTGAGCGGTTGTCGAAGTATTTATTGGTGTAGGGGCTGTTTTATCAAGTCGACGAAGGTGATAAACAAAATTCAATTTTGATATGCGTTTTGTGTGAGGTAATTGTGCACAAAGAAAGAAAATTCCGAGAGAATTTCAACAAAGCAATTACGTTCGTGCAGTAGCGGTTTTAATGTCAGAATCAACCCCTAATTGTAAAGGTGAAATTAAGTGCAGTGCTCTAGAGAAGTAACCATGTAGGTTACTCTAAATTTCCAGACGATCATAAAATGCATGACAAATTGGCGTAGGTCTCGAGGGTTAAGAAATTTAAATTCCTCATGGCTCTGGCTCATTTTGGAACATTAAACTTTCAAAGGTTCCTTTTCAAAACATCGATGGTGACATCCACCAAGGAGTCTACAGGGGCATTCCATGGTTTGAAGCCACTCCTGACAGAGAGAAAGGGAGGCAGGCACATCCAGTCACCTGCTGGACGCGCAGTTTCAATGGGTGACCTCGGAGATGAGTCAGCAAATTCAAAGAAGTCGAGAATTCCAGGCAACAATCAGATTTCTTCACAATGCGGAATGTCTGCAAGGGCTCACCACGTATTTGCCTGCTCCAGGAACATATTAAAGTTCATGAGCAGGTTGAATATGGCAGGAGCTTTGACTTCTAATCATTTTCCATTGGCACTC
>WEDG01003780.1:0-21278 GCA_017591395.1 Schistocephalus solidus | reverse complement strand
ACATGGTTTGGAAGCTGCTCAAGCATAAGCTGACGTTCCGGTAGCCCATGTTGGAGTTTCTAAAACCTATTTGTGCCGGTAATGTGGAGAATTTGGAAATTTAATCAGCTACATAAATCAGAGCAAACATTTGTGTTTGGCATACTTTTACTCCAGGCAGGAACGACAGTGCCAAATACGAATTTCGTTGCCGGCTTCAAATTCATCTGAATTAGTTGTAGGAAAAATGGGTTGAATAAATGACGATTGGTAAACAAACCCAGTTCAGCTGAGGCCATGGCAACATAAGTTAGCCAGCTTACATACACCATTGATCCTTGATTTGCCTAATATGATAATTAAAAAAATTTCCAGCCGGTAGCATTTTCAGAATATTTTACTTTTGAGCGGTAAATTATCGAGGGTTATCTGGACGATAATGCCTTGATTAACTTTTCAACGCAAGGGAAACCCTTATAAGTATATTCAACCCGAACCTTCATCCAATACTATTTACCGTGCAAAACCGCTTTTGAAGAGATTGGTTGAGAGATATCAAGTGCAAAATGGGGGTTCAAAAGAATGAACCTTTGTTTCTTTTTAGTGCGTGGCCAAAGACTAACGGTGAGGTTAAGACCCAGAAGATTGATTATGGGTATTTATGCGTATCCAATGTATCTGTATATGCATGCTATTTAAGACAGCGAGCTCGTGCCGCATTGGGTAGAGCGTTAGACGTCTGCCCAACAGGTCGCGAATTCGAACCTCAGCCGATACAGCGCCTAGGGTTGGGTATGGCAGGCTGACGACGGCTAATAAGCCAGAAATGGCCATTCCAGTCACCCTTTTCTTTGTTGTTCATGTTATTTTGCCTATCTCCCTAAGCTGTCTTGCGGCTACTGGCGGGGCTTGAGAGTTAGCCCCAAGGCACAACAGTACGAGGGAGTCCTGTAACCCATCGGTGAGCACCTACTTACCCTAGCTAATATTCCCGATCAAAACCGGCAAGACAATGAGCACGTGGCGCAGTGGGTAGAGCTTTAGACGTCTGCCTAACAGGTCGCGAGTTCGAGGCTCAGGCGCCGCAGCGCCTGGGGTTGTGTATGGCTGGCTGATGACGGCTAATAAGCCAGAAATGGCCATTCCAGTCTCCCCTTTGTCTTTGCCGGTCATGTCATTCTTCCTATACCCTAAGCTGTCTTACGGCCGCTGATGGGGCTTAAGAGTTAGCCCCAGGGCACAACGGGACGAGTGAGTCCTATAACCGATTGGTGAGCGCCCTACTACCATTCTTAATATTCCCGATCGAAACCGGCAAGAGAACAAGCTTGTGACGCAGTGAGTAGAGCGTTAGACCTCTGCCCAGCAGGTTGCAAGTTTGAACCTCAAACGCCGCAGCGCCTCGTTTTGGGTATAGCTGGCTGATGACGGCTAATAAGCCAGAAATGGTCATTCCAGGCTCCCTTTTCTTTGTTGATTATGTTATTCTGCCTATATCCTAAGCTGCCTAGCGACTGCTGGCAGTGCTCGAGAGTTAGCCCCAAGGCACAACGGGACGAGTGAGTCCTGTAACCGACCGGTAAGCACCTACGTGCCATCTTTGTCTCTCGCAGGCATTTCATGCCACAGCTGACTTAAATCTGAAGTATTGCTTGATTGCAGGTGACTTCAATCTACCTGAAATTCTCTGGTTTCCAACGTCCGGTCCTGCAAAGTTCGAAGACCTGCTTGAGGCCATAGATATATTCATGTGGGACCAGGTAGTTGATTTTCCCACCCGAGGATCAAACATACTTGATCTTACTTTTTTTAGAGGTTGTCAGCCATTTTCAATGTCACCTTTAGATCCACTTGGGAATTCTGATCATAGTATAGTTTTTTCTATACAAGAACTAGAGGCTGCTGAAACGTTTTCCAAAAATAAAGCTTTTTCCGTGATTTTAGATCAGCAAATATGAGGGAATTTCTAACACACCTAAATTTCCACGAATGGGCTAACTTATTTGTATGTTCGGATGTGAAAGTTTTGTACTGATACATTTTACAAAGTTCTAGGTCCACTCATTTCTCGTTTTGTTTCCCGTAAGAAAATAACTAATGTCAAGGATAAAGTCTACCTCCCTTTGTCTTTTATTTATTTATTTATTTGGAATTAATATTTGGTTAGCACCGGCAAGGCACTGTCTAAGCAAACATTAGTAACGAAATAAAGTTATGACAATGTGTGCAGATAAAATGTACAAATACATAACTTGTCCTGTTATGTCAACAGTTGGCGATGTTTTAAAATTAATTGTTGAACTAGAAAGAATAGGCAGTGAAAAAAACTCCTACCATAAAAATGGAGGCAAATTTCAATAGGCCTTCCTTTTTTAATAGAAGATAGGAGAAAAAAACTGCTTAGGAAAAAATGGTCAGGTGGTAGAGTAGGATAATACGGTAGTAGCATTTCAGAATGAGATAATGAAACGTCGAGGTGATTCGTTCTTGATCACTCAGGCGTATGAAACAAAATCTCACGAAAATGCGTCAATGAATTTAAGTCCTCAGCATCTTAGGATCCAGAATTGAATTCTGATGAGGGTAAGTATCCAAAGAAACGGAAGCAATTTAGACTGTGGAGCACCGAATTTGTACGTCCGAATGACGTCATCATTTGGATGACTGGTGATATAAGGAGACATCATAGTTCATGGGCTACCCGAGGTGGCGAAAATATAGCTTCAAGAGGGTCACTTAAATTCCCGATGGTCCTTTCTCCGATTCATGGGGAAAGCTACTGGGAAAAGATAAGGAAAATAAAAGGCTAAAAGAATCAGTGTTTAAGATAAATGTGCAGTCTTTGCTTGAATGCAGATAGACTAGTTAACGACCTTATTTCAATTAGCAAGTTATTCCAAAGAAAACTATACCTAGAAGCAAAGAAGAGACAGCGTTTACACGTGGAGGATGCAGGATGAGGTATAATTAGTGCAGAATTTCTTAGGTTATAAGGAAGATAAACGGGGGTAATGACTGAAAGCTTGGGGAGAGTTGAACTATTATTAAGACGGAAAAGGAGACAAAAGCCTGCTTCAAGTATCCTGACTCAAAGACATTTTAGCTTCATTAGCTGGCATCTTGTTGAGTAGGAAGTAGTTGAAAGAGGCGGAAATAGGAGTTTTTTGTGAAATGTCTTTGGACATTTTCAATTTTTGAACGGCTAGGTTCGTTCATTAAACCGAAGAAATGACAGCCAAATTCAAGAATGGGAAGTACAAACATACGATAAAGTCTTAATTTAATTTCAGGAAGGTAGAAATTATAAGAAATAAAGCCGCAAATCTGAGCAGCTTTGGCCGTAATTCTATCGGCATGAGGCGAAAGATCTAATTTATTGGTGTAGCTTAAGCCGAAGTCCTTGATAAAGGAACATTCAATCATAGGGCAACCTTCAAAAATAAGATGTTGCGGCAGCCAAACAGGCTTAAAACTCATGTATCGACACTTAGTAGGTGAGAACTCCATTAGCCATGTGGAGCTCCAGGCCGAAAGAGCGTCTAAGTTTTAATGAATTTGTTCTAGGCACCGTTCGGTCGTATAGTTAGAGAAGGAATGCACGCATTTGAGGTCATCAGCATAATGAAAAGATTGAAAATGTTTAACTTTCGATGAAATATCATTTTTAAACAGTAAGAAAAACAAAGGACCTTGAAGGACACCACTAACACTTAGTGCCCGAGATTCCCTACGCTTATCTCTCGCGAGCCGTATTTTCGATGCTAATTCAAATATTTGTGCAATCCTTAAATGAACTGACAAAGAGCTTTTAGATGAAACTTTACGTTTATTTCGAAATTTTTTAAGTCTGTTCTGTAGAAAATGCGTAACAGTAGAAGAAGCTGTATTTGAATTAAAAATCTTCAACGGGATTAAAGCCTGGATTTGTTCTGTGAAGCTCTGCAATAGCTCACGAAAAATGTGTGGATCGTTGATTGAGAATATGCTATGCCAATCTAGATCGCTTACGAATTTATTTATCATTTCATGGTTTATGTTAGCAAAGTCGAGGTAATTGCATTTAACCTCAGGCTTCGTAAGAAGGGGGACTGGAAAACAACAGTGAATTATTGCGTGATCACTTGTGAAAAGATCATGATGAAAATTCATAAAGAGAGGGTGGACATCATTTGTAAAAATTAAATCTCAAATTTTGTCATTTCTAGTAACTGATCTGACCAGTTGGGACATGTTTGAAAATTAATAGTATCGACCAATTTCTGATGTTAAGGCGGAGAGGAATTTGCCTACCAGTCAATGTCTGGCAGATTGAAATCGCCTACGATTATTTTGCCATCAAAATGAGTGTCTGCAACTTTTTCAAATAGTTCACAGAGCTCGCTTTCATGGCCAGAATAACACGGAGGATTATAGACACAGCCAATTAACGCTTTTTATTGTGAGGGAGGATGACTGAAGCAAAGCATACATTTCCAGAAAAGTACGAAATGCTCAGCTGAAAAGGGAAATGTACAAAGGATGACTTAAAAGTCACTTTAAGTCACTTTATTGAGGGAAGTAGGCTTTTCGCCCTTGAGCTCCCTATTCATATGCAAAAAATGTCAATAGTATAAATGTTTACAGTGATATATCTGACAAATGAAAATGTAGGGTCATCGATATGTGTGGGCCAGGCGCAACCTGCCACTGTTTACACAATCTTCATTATATTGAAAATAGTTTCTCAGAAAAATGAGTATCTAGTTTGAATTTAAATGCATCAACAGTTTCTGAAAGGACAACATCCTCAGGGAGTCCGTTCCATGCTCCAACGACCCTCTGCGAAAAAGGCGTTCCGACGGACTTCCGTGTGGACAAACTTCCTCTGCAGTTTAAAGGGATGACCCCGCAGATGTTCCGTCCCAGCCAATTCGAAGAATTCAGCAAATTCTAGGGCACAATTGCGGCCTCTGACAATCCGGTAGGTTTGGATGAGGTCACCGCGTAGTTGCCTGTAATTTAGAGGAAACAAATCAAGTTCAACCAGTCTGGCTTCGTAAGGCAGATTACTAAGATTCTTGACCATCTTCGTAGCCCCTCGCCTGCACTCTCGTTCCAGCTGTAGATAATCCTTCTTAAACCACGGACGCCAGGCCTGGATGGCATATTCCAAGTGAGATCGAACAAATACCCCCGTAGGTTTTTCGGAAGAGTTCCTTATCAATCTGCACAAACCCACGTCTGAGCGCAAATAAGACCTGTGTAGCGCGTTTTGCTGCCTTTAAACACTGTGAAGATGGTTTAAGTGAGGAGTGTATTAGAACACCGAGGTCCTTCTGTTCCTCAACAATTGAAAGGGGCTGCCCATTGAGAATGTATTGAAGGAATCATCCTCCTCACTGGTCCTTCTGGTACGCAGTCTTAGGACCACACACTTCCCAACGTTAAAATTTAAGAGCCAACGAGCAGACCAGCTGCTAAGACGGTTGAGATCCTCTTGAAGTGCGTGCCTATCGAAATCAGATCTGATGACCCTCCACAATTTAACATCATCTGCAAACATGATGGCGCTGCAATCCAGGTCGTCGACACAGTCGTTGATGTACACTAAGAAGAGTAACGGCCCTAATACCGAGCCTTGGGGGACACCACTTAGAACCGGAGTAGGTGTTGACTTCGAGGTATCGACGCACACAGTTTGCAATCTATCTGTAAGAAAGTCTGCGATCCATGTCAGCAACATTCCTCTTATGCCGATTTCAGATAATTTGTAGATGAGACGTTTGTGTGGGACACTGTCAAACGCCTTCTTGAAATCAGTGTATATGACGTCAACCCTACCATTTTCGTCCAGTGCACGAGTCCACTGCTCTGTTGAGAGTAATAAACTAGAAAGACAGGAGCGATTCTGTCTGAAGCCATGCTGGAGATCTGAGAGTAATTGGTTTTCCTCAAGGAACTTCATGGTTGTCTTCTTGATTATTGATTCCATTATTTTACAGCAAATGGAGGTTAGGCTGACAGGCCGATAATTGTTGACATTAGATCGAGCACCACTCTTGTATATGGGGTATATATTTGCTGCCTTCCATTCGGATGGCAGTTTCCCTGATTCAAATGACGAATTAAATATATGCGCTAGTGGTTTGGACAGTTCGCTGGCCAGTTCTTTCAAGAACTTGGCCGGTATATCGTCCGGACCAGATGACTTCGCTTCTTTCAGATTTCGCAGTTCTAGTTCCACGAGAGGTTCCTGGAAGATTATATATTCAAGCACTGGACGGCGTCTATAACAGCACTGTTGACGTGGTCAAGCTGAAGTTCCGGTTCTCTAGTGAAAACCGAGGCAAAAAACCGACCTAAGTACTCGGCTTTGTCGCAATTTTCAACGACTTCAACACCATTCCCATCCATGAGTACTGCTACTGGGTCCTTGTTTTTTAGTCGGCTATTGATATAATGGAATAAAAGTTTTGGTTTATATTCAGCCTGTTGAATAATTCTTGATTCAAAGTTCTTCCTTGCCTGACGAATCATTTTTTTCACAGCGTTTCTTTGATGACGAAATTCTTTTGAGATGCTCTGCTGACCCTGTTTGCCTGAATACCTTCCATTTTTTATTCTTCTTCTTTAGCTGCCTGTTAAGTTCTCTTGTTAACCAGGCGGGGCGACTATTCTTTTTTTGCACCTTCACGGGACAAAAGCGTTCAATCAGATCGAGTGAGACTGTCTTAAAGGATCGCCAGTCATCCTCCGGATTCCCTTTTAAGCAAACAATCCCATCTCATAGACATCAGTTCTTTCCTCATCGCGTTAAAATCAGCCTTCCATATATTTCGCTTGCATTCCGTTCCATTCTGGCGCTGAGAATAAAGTGAGTAATCCCACATCAGCGTACTATGGTCACTCTTACCGAGGGGTGCAATAGAATACACTTCATCAATGCTAGAGAAGTCCTTCGTAAATACAAGGTCCAGGCAATTTGCTCTCTGGTTCTCTCTAAATCTTGTTGGTATGTGAACCTTCTGTACCAGAGGTTGGTCGAGAGTGAGATCCATTAGCTTGTGGCCGAAGGAAGTTGGTGCACCATCAACTGTCAGATTAACCCAGTCTACTATAGGTGCATTGAAATCTCCAGCAATAAGCACCTCCTGGTGGCTTGCTACTTCCTTGAGCAAATGTAGGAGGGACTCATCAGCTGCACTTGGAATGTTCGGTGGTCTGTAGATCGTCAAAAATTGTAGGTTCTGTGAACAATCCTTTTTATCTTTATCCAGAGAAATTCATATTCAGGAAAATGGAGTGTACTCGTTCGACTGCCGAGATTCCTGTCCTTACATATACGGCCACTCCTCCTCCCTTTCTATTTTCTCTGTCTTTTTCGAAAAAGTTGGTATCCATCAATCGAAACCTCGCTATCCGAGATTTCGGCTTTGAGCCACGTTTCCGTAATGGCAACGATATCGGGGGTTCGGTCTGATACTAATGCTTTGAGTTCATCTACTTTCGATAGGAGAAGGCAGCCACCAACACGTTTTTTTCAGGGCGGTCTTGTCGGTACAAATCGAAATTATCTATAGCAAGCGTTGAGTGAGAAATAAGAGAGTGAGCCCAGGATTCAGTGATGCACAGCACATCTGGATCAGCTCAAAGGCTTCTGTTCTAAGCTCAGCCATCTTATTAACAACTGATCTCGCATCGAGTGAAACTAAGCTGAGCGTATTCCTGAGCTGCAGGTTACGCTCATCAGTATATATAAAAAGGATAATTTGGCGGCGGAGAAGAAAACTGGAAAGAAGAAACGAAAGGTGGGAAACAAAATTGCTCTGGTCTACAATTTGTCGAAATGTTACTGTTATGAGAACTGAGATTATTGTACAGCGGCATATTTGGATGAAAACCTTGGAAAGGAAGGCCATATTGTGGCGTTTGAAAGATAGGGTGTGGCATAGAAATGAGATTTTGAGGGAAGTATGCATAAATTGGCGGAAAAGGTGCATTTGAAAAAGGAATAAAATGATTTTTGAAAAACTGGTAACTGTCTAGGTCAAGGTCAAGGCGCGCAGCTCGTTTTTGAAAAGCTAAGTGAAAGTTCTAATTTTTCAGAATTTCCTTATCCAAAGCTTTAATTACTAACTGATTTTTTGATAAAAACTTTGCAATTTTAACACTCTATCAACTGCTTATACCTGTGGTGCTCGTCCACTTCTACAGGCGTAAACATTTATAGTCAACGCTTTCAACCGATATAGCCTCGTTATTAGTCAGGTGGATCTGTTATACTAAGAAGTCTCTCAAGCACGTATAAAGGTCCGTAGTTAAAATTTTGGAAAAAAATATTTGTCGCAGAATATAATTCGACTGCTTTTCCTAAGTTTGACCAAATTAAAGCCTCCTAGCAAAAATGAGAACAAAATCTCGGCTCGTCGCAAGCTCTCAGCCATTGCACCGAAGCGTTGCTTGGTTGCATCAAGTAGTCACAGCAGTGATATGCATATGCAACCAATCGTTAAAGCTAAGCAGCTTGATCTCTGCTTTACAAAAACTGTAATGATTTTAATGTTAAAGTTTGGATCAGTTCTCTCTATACTGGGAAACTTATTCGACGGTGACATCTCTGCTCTTCCCTCTCAGGAATGTCAGCGTCTGGATTCTCTCGTCCATTTGGTTGCCACTGAAACATCAGACCGACAGAAACGAAATTATAATTTTCTTTTAAAAAAATGTTTCACGGGACAGACGACCCATTGACGTTGCCGTAAACTTCCTGTACTCGTGCGGTTTCAACTACAAAATAGCGGAAGCCAAACGCCTCTCCTCACGTAGCAAAAAAATCCACCTATATTAGTCACCCTTTTTCACCAATCGAGGTGGATTCCATTTTTGCACAACGAGGTCGCATTTCTCGTTATCTAGAAGATGCAAAATGTTTCCTTTGTCGGGATCTTACACCGATGGAGCGAAGGAATGTGTCTCACCTCTTGCATAGGTCTTCGGCCTCTCAATCCATTATCCATAAGTCTTGTCATGGCTATGCAAACCATAACGAGACGATACAACAATCTCCTATAGTGCCCGGTTCAAAAACCTTAACTTCAACTCCTGCTCTTCGTTCAACGAATCCACTAAAGCCTTCTTCCTCGCGAATAGGAATTTCCAACGCAGTAGCTATCAGCCATGTCGTAAGCCCACCTTTAATGCCAGTAACTCCGTCTAAAGTGCCAAGACCGACTGCTTCTCCGTTTCAACGTAGTTTTCCTTGTATTCCTACTGTTGACTTAGTCAACAATACTGGGTCAAGTCCACCTCGTTCCCATTCCACGATATCCACTCCGGTCTCAGCTGTCCAATCTAATAAACTTATCAAAAACCTGGGCAAGTCAAAGGATGCTCCAAACTTAAGTTCCAAAAAGACAAATGTTATTAAAGTTGGGAAACATCCTAACCCTCCAGCAGCTACCATACATACCCAAAATTTCCTTCGCAATTATCCCAACCAATCAATTTCTCAGGCTGCCCCATTATTTAACCCTACCCCTTACGGTACCAGTTTTCCAAAACAATTTGTTCCGTTTTCAAATCTTATTCTCCCCATATTATTCCAATATTCCTCAAAAATCCTATTTATAGGCCTCCTATTTTCGCTAACGCAGAAAAATAGCCTTCCTCTCAATGGATACCACCCAAATATGTTTCTCTACAATAATCCTAATTTAGTTAGCAGTAACAGCTTAGCTAATTGTAGACAGCAGCCATTTTACTTTCCGCCAGCACCTACCTCTCTACAGTTTACTTCCCCACCACCAAGTCTTCCTTTTTTATAAGTAACGATAACCCTAGTTTGGATACTCGAACTACGCTAGATGTCATATTACTTAATGCTAGATCTGTTTTTAAATAAGATGGCGCAACTGAGAGCCATTGCTTTCGAGCTAATGCCCGATGTTTTATGCGTAACTGAATCTTGGACCCATCCCTTAATTTCCGACTCTTTGCTTGTCATAGACCAGTACGATCTCTACCGTCAAGACCGCATTAGTAAGCGTGGCGGTGGTTGTCTTCTCTATATTAAAGCTTCATTTAAGAACTTCCCGTTTGATCTAGATGTTACGTCATTCTCTGGTAATTACTGCTTCGCATCCATTATCCTGTCGTCCAGGCAAAAGGCGATTCTCGGATGTATTTACAACCCGCCTAATTCATCATCCAATGATGATGCAAAACTTTGTGAAATTTTTAAATTGATTTCGAAGTCCAATTTTTAACATTAAAATAATCGCTGGGGACTTTAATTTTCCTGAAATTGACTGGATTTCAAACGTTTGTCCACCCAGATTTCAGCCTTTCCTCGATACGATTAATTTTTCTAATTGGTCCCAGCTTGTCCGTTCTTCAACGAGAGAAAAGCATATTTTAGACCTGATTTTCACAAACGACATTGCTCCCCTCTTCGTTGATTTTAAGCAGGGCCTCTTCCAAAGTGACCATACACTTATTCACTGTTGCCTTCCGATTGTTTCATCGAAAAAGGTTAGTGCCGTTCGTACCTATCATGCTTTTGACCTCGCAGATATGAGCTTAATTAGTAACTTTTTGACTCATTGGACTGGCAGAATCTCTCCTCCATGAACGACGCAGCAAGTCTTTGTGACTTCGTGTCAGTCGTTTCAAATAACATCCTGAAGCTTGTGCCAACCAAAAATAGTCAAGCCCTACGTCTCGGAATCAACCGTTCCTCACTTTCTTTTGCCACGACTAAAGAAATTGAAGAAGCAGTTGAAAGATCAATATACTAGTTCGTTATCTGTACATCTAAGGATCGCTGAGATTTTTGAATTAGCCTCTAAGATTCGTCTTGCACATGACAGACAGAGGGAATCTTGCGCACTCAGTGAGCCAAACACTGCAAAATCTGTTGCTCAACTGTTCCGCCGTCGATCCTCTTCCAAACGAGGTTATGAAATTCCTCCATTACTAAATGAAGACAAGAACTTCGTTCTGGAAGACTCTGACAAGGCAGAACTGTTTAGTGCGTTCTTTGCAAATCATCTTACGATGGAATCTGAACCGGTTCCGACGTTTCAGGCATCCTCATTGAATGTTATCAGCACTATTGATTTCTCCTTAGAACTAATTCGTAAGCAAATAATTCGTCTGAAAAACTCGCACTCTTCGGGAACTGACGGTATTCCAAACTCAGTTATTAAGAGAGTGCCGAGCTTTCCCCGATTGCTTAGCCATGTATTCTCAGTTTATCTTTTAAATGGATTCTTTCCTGACTCATGGAAGACATCTATTATTCTTCCTGTCTTCAAGTCGGGATCTCGTTCGGACGTAAATAATTATCGAGGCGTTCACAAAACCCCGGCTCTCGCAAAACTTCTTGAAAAAATTATTTTCAATCAAATTCTCGACTTTTGCCAAGAAAATAAGCTTTTAAGCGACTCACAATATGGTTTTCTACCTGGGAGATCATGCGAAGTGTGTCACTTAGCTTTTCTTAACCTCGTCACTTCCCTTCGTAACGAGCAACAGTCAGTGGTTGTGATCTACTTTGACCTGAGCAAAGCCTTTGACAAGGTACCGCACAGACGTCTTCTAGTGAAACTGGAAGCCCTCGGCATCCGGCCTCCTCTCCTTGACTTCATTGGTTCCTACTTGTCTAACCGCAGCCAGAAGGTCTTAGTAGGTAATAGCTATTCGACGCCTCAACCGATCACGAGTGGCGTTTTTCAAGGCACCGTTCTAGGTCCCCTTCTCTTCATTCTGTACATTAACGAAATTTCAACTTTACTCACAAATTCACAAAAATTTCGTTTACGCTGACGATCTCAAGTGCATTTATTCATTTTCTAAAAGACACTGCTAATAGTTGCGTTGACAAAATAAACACTGATCTACTTATGCTCTCACGTTGGAGCTGTACTTGGCAGATGGAATTTTCTCCATCCAAGAGCAGTTTCATGTGTTTTGGCCCCCGCCAAGCTTCCTGGACCCCTAGTATTTCAAAATAGTACACTTTTAGAACGATCAACCATAAAAGACTTAGGTCTAAGTTACACGAATAAGCTAGCATTATCGCCTCATGCAGATCGAATTTCTGCAAAGGCTGCACAGATATGTGGTTTTTATATCACATAATTTCTTCCTTCCGGAAATAAAGTTAAACCTATACCGCATGTTTGTTCTTCCTATCCTCGAATACTGCTGTCCCCTATTTGGGCTGATGAACGCCTCTGACCGCAGTAAGATTGAAAAAGTTCAGAGGGTTTTTACTCGAAAACTATTTTCTCTTCCTGGATCCAGTTTCTCTTATACGGATAGATGCCAGTTAGCAAACATTAAATTTCTGTGGGTTAGAAGACTCGAAGCTGGTCTCTGCTTCCTGTTTCGCGTTAATTCTAGCCCAAATATCCCACGAATTAACGCTCTCACTCCGGTAAATCGACCCTATGCCACTCGTAATTCCTCCATGTTCATTTCACCACCCCTTAGCTCCACAACCAACCGGTCTCAGTTTTTTGCCTCCAAATATGCTTTCATATGGAATAATCTACCACTGCAAATTAGGTTGTCGTCTACATTAGCTATTTTCAAAACCAAATTACGCAAACATTTAACTTCGAAAGATATAAAGTCCTTATTGTCTGTTTCTTTCCCAAACTCGCAACTTTTGGATTTTGAAAAGGGTCCTCCTGGTATTTGAGGCAGATCCCTTGATATTATATTGGTCTCTAATTATATTTTCCATCATCCTCTGCAGAGTCAATCTTTGCATTCACTTTTTCTTCCCCTCCTTTTAAACTAGCATTGCCAACTCTTGACAACCTTGATACTTTCCTTCGAATTTGCAACCCTGACGATAGTCTCCAGGATCTGTTGATGATCGAGGTGGGTTCTGATGGTTTCGCCTCTTTGGTGATGGACTATACAGTCAGCAAGGTCGCATCTCGATGATGATCTCGTGACCTCTACTGTCCCCTCTTCGTTTCGACCATGTTGTCTACGATGAGTTCGTCCTCTCACCTCCACTGGTGTTTATAAACAGTAGCTCTGACTGCTATATTACCTCTCACCCGACAAGGAGCGTCCCGAACCCTCATACGCAGTCAGCAACATCACAATACTATCCCATTGCATTTAGCTATTAATTTTTTAGTGAAGCAGTTTTTTTTCTCCTATTTTTTTAAATTGGCGGCTCGCCGAACTCCGCCTCCGATTTAACCCTTTGGAGTTTTTTTCACTGCTTCTTTTCGAGTTCACCGTATATGCCAACGATTGTTGACTTTTGTTTTATAAATGGCAAATCTTTTTGAATCGGATATGTTTACCATACTACTCATTTCTGCTGTTCATATGGATGCTCACATAGTGCAGCAATTATCCACTTTGTATTTATTTAAACCATGGTACTAAGTTTGAATGATGGGGCCCTCTGGGCCTTAAATATACAATTTATTTATTTATTTATAATTAAAGGCGTTAATTATTTGGAGATTTCGGATACTTTTTGGGTTGGGAAAGATGCTAACGTTAGTGTTCGCAGCTGTTGTAGATGCTGAGGGGTTAGCAGGTTACCATCGGTAATGACAAAACTGATTTTAATGCCTGGATTAGCCAATGATTCAGATTTACTAGGAGTTTTCTTAGGGTTAGTAGATTTGGCAGCTATAGCAGGCATGGTTTGCTTGGGATGAGAAAGAAGTGGCTTTGACACAATTTCACTCAAACCAGGAAAAGGTTAACGGCCTTAGACTGCGTAGACTCTCCAGTCGTTTTCATCTACAAAATGACACTTCTGTCCTGCCCTTTATCCAACAAATAATTGAAGAGGCTAAGAGGCTGTCTGACGAAAAACGACAAGCTGATGAGGTTAACTTAGCCGAAAGTGAAACTCTCCCTATTTTATGGAAGGAATCGCACATATGGCCTATTCCCAAACACGGTTGACCTACGTCATGTGATGACTTACGGCCAATAAATACACTACCAGTCGTCTCGAAGATGTTCGAGATCTTGACCAAAGACAAGATGGTGCGTCACCTAAGAGAGAATAACCTACTTAATGCGGCTAAGCATGGTTTTCTCGATAAACGGTCTTATGAAACTTGCCAGCACTCTTTCTTTGATCATGTGCTGCAATCTAGAGACAGCGATTTTGCAATTTACACCGTTAACTTCGATCTCAATAAGGCTTTTGATTGTGTTGACCATTATCTCCGACTGCTAAAACTTGCCTCCTTCGGCATAGGTAACAAGCTTCTGAACTTAATATCCTCCTATTTGAATGCTCGTGCACAACTGGTTAAGATTTCTGATGTTATCTCCAACCCCACGCATGTGAGGAGTGGAGTTATTCAGGGCAGCGTGCTCGGCCCGCTTCTATTTTGCCTCTTTGTCAACGATGTTCCTGATTGTTTTCAGTATGGTAGGCCCTTTATGTACGCTGACGATTTAAAAGTTGCCTATCGATATAAACCGGTTGATCGCAACATCGTGCTTGAGCTCTTAAAAAAGGATCTTCAGGCCTTCGCTCAGTGGTGTCGCACATGGCGCCTCTCACTTTCATGGCAAAAGTGCTCCGTTATGGTTATTGGCGACAACCATCAGCCCCACCTAAGCATAGACTGTCACGACCTAAATGTGCCCGAAGTTATAAAGGATCTGGGCATATCATATTCTAGTAGTCTTAATCTGTCAGAGCACTGCACCCTGATTGTTTCTAAAGCACGCCAAACTACTGGGTTTATTCTCAGAAATTTTAAAACATTCAACATTAGAATCAGCCTCTATAACATGTTTGTCAGGCCTAGTCTAGAATACTACTTGTTTCTACCTAGCCTTCTGCACGCAAGTGAACGAAGGAAGATAGAATCAGTCCAGCACTTCTTTACAAAATAGTTGTTTATTCAGAACACCGAAACCTGTCCTACGAACAGTGCTGTGAGCTTACAAGCCTTGACCCGCTTTGGCTTCGCAGATTACAAAAGGGACTATTTTTACTGTTTAAACTGCTTAACAGTCGTTCATTTAACCCCCTTCATTTCTGAGGTTCCTCGACAACTCTCGGCGTTCCAGTCATAGAGATTTTTTATTTCTTCCTTTGGCACGCACAGTGAGATACCGACAGTTTTTTTCTGTAACGCTTAGATACCTAGAAGTATCACAATTCAGCAAAGCTTTCCCTTGTTTACGCGAACTGTCACTAGTTTTCTACATTCAGGACACCTTTCAAAACTTTTGGGTGCTGACTCTATGGAAGCTGTCTTTATATATATGTATATTTTGAAGGGTTACAGGCATTGCCCTTGATGACCCTATTAATGTTAGGGTTATCATTGCATGTGTACAGTCAATATAAAAATGTTGTACATTTTTAAAAATGTTTGAGTCAAAAGCATAACATAACTTCAAATGCGTTTTCGCAGCCATAAGCGAAACATTGTGGAAGAAAAAGTAGAGCCCGAAAGATTTTTAAAAGGCTGGTTTTAAGAAATCAGGCTGTGACAGTCGTCTTTTGTCAAATACAATGCAATCAAGCCTTCTTTAAAATCAATAATGCTTTCAGAGGTAACCATCTCACTTGGTAACGAGTTCCAAGGTCGAACCACTCGTTGGCTGAAACAAAAACTTTCTGAGGTTCAATCGCGTGCGTTCGCTATTAACCTTGTAAGGATGACCACGCAGATGAGTTGTGCAGGCAAAGTCGAAGAAATCCTCCGATCTCAGGGTGGAATCATGGCCCCGGATAATCCGGAATGTCCAGAGCAGGCTACACCGTAAGTGCCTGTAGGAAAGAGGAAATAAGTCAAGCTTTTTCAATCTTTTCTTGGTACGGTAAAGTCTTAAGACCGTCAACCATCTTCGTTGCTCTCCGTTGCACCTGTTCGAGGAGGTCAACATCTTTCTTCATCCACGGTATCCAAGCTGGTACTCCGTAATCTAAATGTGGTCTCACAAAGGCGCCATAGACTTTTCCGAATAGATCAGGGGGAATATTTTTAAACGCACGTCTGATCCAATGTAGTGTACATGTTGCCTTCTGGACTGCTTTCTTACAGTGTTCTGAGGGCATCAAATTCACAGTTGTCCACATGCCCAGATCTTTGTATGTTTCGACCTCTTTTTAATGCAGTGCCATTAATAAAGTACTGGTGTCTCAGAGATACTTTTTCGACCGGCGCTTAGATGTAGGATCACGCACTTGGATACATTAAACTTAAGAAGCCACTTAGCCGACCAGGCACTTAGTTTGTCGATATTCGATTGTAACCCTTTTGCGTCATCAGCGCAGCTGACTTCAGTCCATATTTTAATGTCATCTGCAAACATGACAGCTTCACAATCTAGGTCGTTGAGACAGTCGTTCACGTAGATTAGGAAGAGTAGGGGGCCCAAAAACAGAACCCTGTGGAACACCACTTTCTACTTTTTACCCATTCTGAGCTAGAGTTTCCAACAACAACTCTCTGTACTCTGAAAGACAAGAAACTCTTGATCCAATTGAAAAGTTTTCCTTGAATTCCTACGTTCCAAATCTTCTGCAAAAGAAGCCCGTGTGGTACACTATCAAAGGCTTTTTTTGAAGTCAAAAATACATCATCTACTGCATGACCCTTATCTGTGGCCTTTTGTCCATTTCTCGTGCGACTGAAGGGCACTCGTGAGACAGGAACGTCCTGGACGGAAGCCGTGTTGGGCATCGCATAGGATTTGGTTGTTTTCCAGAGAGCGCATTAAATGCCTCTTGATAATACGCTCCATTATTTTTGCACGCTATGCAAGTTAAACTGACAGGGCGGTAATTTTCACAGTCGAGTCGTGAACCTCCTTTATAGATCGGGGTGATGAATGCGCACTTCCATTCTTCCGGGAGTTTGCTTTCTTCAAAGGACTTTTGGAATATGATGGACAGTGGTATACACAGTTCGTTAGCAAGTTCTCTTAGGGCTAATGCAGGAATTCTATCCGGCCCAGGCGACTTGGCTGGTTTTATACGGAGTAATTCGGTTTTAACTACGGTCGGTGAAAAGTCTAGGTCTAGGTCCTCTGTTGTGGATGAGGAGGAGATGGAGGAGTAAGGGTAAAGGGGGGTACACATTGGTTGACAAACTGTTTGAATAGCAGCAAAAATTATTAGGCTCTCTGGTGAAGACGGTCTGGAAGAATTTGGAAAGAAGGGATGCTTTTAACCTGGTCATCGGTCTCCAGTTTTCCGTCTGCAGACCTAAGGGCAGGTACCATCTCCTGAATTTTCTTTGTACTCCTTATGTAGCCATATAGCATTTTTGGGGTGTTCCAACGATTTTTTTGCAGTATGTTTAGCTCAAACTTTCCTCCGCAGCTTTGTAGCCTCACATTTTACAAACGTTGCGTTGTTGCTTATATTCCCGTAAGTGAGCATCGGAGCCGGTTTGTCTGTAACGCCTCCAGAAGCGATTTCTTTTTTTGAACGAGGCCAGCAAGTTTGAGTTTATCCACTTTGGGCGGTTTGTGGTTGTCTTTTCTCCTGAGAGGACAGTTGAGGTAAACAATCCTTTTCAATAACGAACTCAATGTCGTCCAATCTTTATTGGTTTCACCATGTAGTTCTGTTTCCCAGGATATCTCTGACAGTTGTCTTCTCATAAGTGAGTAGTCCCCCTTCCAAATGTTTCTTACCCAAGTATCGGGTAAATTTGGTTTGGAAAACAGTGAGTACTCGAAGCACAGCGTAATGTGATCACTTGAACCCTAATGGCGGTCGATCCTGTATGTCTAGCACATTTTCCTCATCTCGGGTAAAAATCAGGTCAAGACAGTTTGATTGTTGTCCTTCTCTCGTCCGTGTTCCAAAGGTGACGTACTGAGAGAGAAGTTTGTCTGTTGCCCATTGTAGTAGTTTGTGGTTGAAGTTATCTGGCATTCCCGGCGCAGTCCATGTTTTCCAGTCAATATCAGGAGCGTTAAAAATCCCCAACAATGAGGACAGCTTTCTTCTCGCTGGCTTTGTAGAGTTCTGTTATGAGAATGAGATCTTGATCAGAAGTCTGATAAGGCGAACGGTACACAACCGATATCGTCAGTGGTCTAGAATACTTAGCAGATATAGTAATGCTTAAGACTTCCACATCGCGTGATGGAATATGTATGTCAGCCATTGCGGTCAGCTTGCGAGTGACATAAACTATGACTCCTTCTCCCTCGACTTGGTCTATCTCTCCTGAAGTGCTGATATCCTCTGAGGGATATTTCGAATCAGTTATTTTTGCAGTAAGCCACGTTTCAGTGAAAGCCATAACGTCTGGTTTTATTTCGTCAACAACGTTTCTTAGGTCATCCAGCTTGTTGAACAGGCTTTGTACATTTGCGGAGATGACTTTCAATGATCGATTCGTCGGGGAGACCCAGCCTTCATTGTTACAGGTTTAAGCCACAGGAATGACCCATTAGTTCTGATGGAGTTCACGGACTCTGGAATCCTGTGCCAGACTTCATGCTGAGGGCAATATTGCTGGCTCTGCAGACCTCAATCGGCTTATTTCTCAGTCGAGAGCGAACAGCCGCTCGCCGACATACTACCTGCTGGTGCAGAATACCGGATCCGTAACACTAAATGGAAAGTTCCTCACCGAGCACCTGTGTTAACGCGTCCATGTCCTGATTCCACCTGCTCAATAAGCTGCAGTTTTCCCGAAAACACCTGGAACAACGATAAGGAGTTTTTTCACTGTCAGCTTGACCCTCTACAGTATATATTTTTTTGACCTTGCCTGTAAACTGGCAATAAATAAATAAAATAAAATAAAATTGATAGTTGGCGGGCTTTTGAATTTGAGCTGCCATTTTTGTTTGCTCTCCATATACAAGGATATTTTCTGAAACTGTATGCACCTCAACCTATTTTTCTTTGATATCCTGATCTTTTTACGTTTATCTGTTTGGTTGAACTATGTTTTTAAGGTCATATCTGCAGTATCCTAGCACCTGTTTGAATACACGTAGACTGGAAAATTTACCGAATCATTTCTACGAAGCCAGCTGTTGCACTTTTCGGCCAATATGTCGGATTTGTTATTTCCCCGTGCTCATGTCTTCACGTTTCTATCAACAAAAACCTGCGCTGCATAAAAAATCACCGCTGTGGTTGGCAACTCACCTTGAAGCGTCAACCGAAAGACAAACTCTCAATTCCAGGTTTCCTTTCAACAAGTTGTCGGTCGATCTTCAACAAAACTCATAATATGGAGTTACGTTTGTTGAAAAAGTAGCACGAGTAAGGCTTCAAGAGACATGGTTAAACAGTGAGATTTATGCACAGCTAATTCGCCCCCGTCTTTCTGTAGGTTTCGAACAGATTGAACATCTTCATCCTCCAGTAGAGGCGGTGGGGTGGTTATTTTGGTCAATTAAGATTGGTGTATTAACTTTAAATCCTTATTTTCGTACTCTGAGGATTTGATAGACGTTATCGCTCTCATGTGTGAGCCCCGATTTTTAAATACATTTAAGGGCATTATATTTGTTAGTATCTATATTTCCCACCTCTACCTGTGAAGGTGCACTTAACCGTGTTTTTTGGCGTTTTTTTTCACAAAAACGTGCTTTATTGTCCTGTGAGAATCTTATTGTCTTATGTGTCGACTTTAATTGTGTGAATTTACGTCATTTTACTTTGTTATGCATTGATTCCATTTTTTTCTTTTAATACTCGCGCTGATGCCCCTCTTGCTCAAGTTTTGACTAACAAACCCAAGTTCTTCCTTGTGAAGAGCAGAGCTCTAGTGTCTGGTTTCGATCACTCTGTATTATAAGGCCTTCCGAAAATTTACTCGGCTTCTACGCATGCGCTGCTACTCAAACCCGAATGGAAAATGAAGGTTCACTACACGTTCCCGGAAAACATTTTTCTTCTCAAGACTTTTATATCGTACACTATCCCCGTCTTCTTCAGTCAATCCAATGTTGAGTTTTTACTCCAGCTTCCTTGCAACATTTTTAGAAGAAATTTTTCATATCTGTTGTCCTCTTGATACCGTTTTTGTCCGACCTGACAGAAATTCTTTCCCTTATCTAAATTTTTAAGACGTCAAAAAGAACTTATCTACAAGCTAGGCTTCCGTGGCTACATAAAGAAGATTAACGTCTTAATCAAAAGTGAGATTTGCAGACTCAAGTCCCCCAACAAACAACCTTTCGTTACTACCAAACGTTTTTTCTGCTGTGTCAGTGGCAACAGTGGAGAAAAACTTGAAAACGGCCCGTAGTTCAGCTGCTGCTGGGGCGGATGAAGTCTCACCATTTGCCTTAAAATACCGCTGCTCTCAGATTGCCCCTATTTTGACACAACTCATTAACCTGTCCTTCACAAAGTCAAAGATTCCTCACATTTGGCGGTCAGTATGAATCACTCCTATTCCTAAAATTCTGCTTATTTTGGTCCTAAGCCTTTCCGTCCACTCACCTGCTCTTCCGCTTTACTAAAGATTTCTGAACAAGTAACTGTCGATACAATTTAGCCATTTTCCTCCAATTTCTCCGACCGATTACAATTTACCTACCCTAGATGCCGTTGCCCTTGTGGTACATTTGGTTCTACGAGATTTCTATAAGTGCTTCCGTGCGTACGCATGCGAATTTCTTGACTACTCCTCTGCCTTCAACACCGTCCCGCGCCATCTCCTCCTTAATACATTATCCATGTCCGGCTCTCCCGGCTGGTTTGTCTCTTGGCTCGAAGACTTTTTTAATCCCAGCACTCAATTCGTACAATCCGGCAAATGACAATCAACTGTCCTTCAAAAACAACTGCGGTGTTCTTCAACGTGCCAGCTTATCCCCTCACCTCTTCTCCTTTCATTGCGATGATTTGTGATCACCAAATGACTGTCTGTTTATTACATATGCCGACGAAATGGTTGTTGGTCATCCACTTAAAAATCAGACACATATTAAGTGTCTAAAGGATGGCCTCGACCATGTTTTAGATTGTTCTTCAGAAAATGGTCTTTAACTCAACCATGAGAAATCTGTTCAATGTCATTTTCACCTGCGAACATCCCCTAGTTCTCAATACTCAACCGTCCATACCAACGAGGTTTCCTCTTTTCGGTAGCTTGGCGTTACACTGACATCGCATTTTCATTCTCCCAACACATGGATACTTTTATAAAAGTTCGTAAACTTCTATATTATATCCGCCGTTTATGTTCCTATCACATACCTGAAGCATTTATCTGGCATTTAATAGAGACAATTGTTCTTCCCCTCATCATTTTTTGTTCTCCCGTGATTTTTCCGTAAAAGAACTTTTGATTTTAAAACGCATTCACGCATTGTTC
>WEDG01003779.1:0-37924 GCA_017591395.1 Schistocephalus solidus | reverse complement strand
ATATCACTAAGGCTGCTGAATGGGCTCTAAAGTGAGCCCTTTGCAAAACGGGACAAGTGAGTCGTCTTACACATCGAAGTAAGCCCATGTGATATGGTTTATATACCCAATCAAAAAAAGAATGTCATCGTGCTCGTTTGGCATTTGGTTGAGCCCTAAGATTGTTTATGGTTGGCTTGTGTGGCAAAAGGTAGAGCATTGCACTTCGATCAGAAACGTCAAGAGTTCGAGCCTCGTTAACCGCATAGCTGGGCTTGTATATGGCTGGCTGATGATAGCAAATAAGCAGGAAGTGCCAATCCCAGTCTCATTTCTTTGTTGGGAATACGATTCTATTTATATCACTTCCAAGCTTATGGCTGCTGGATGGGCTCTAGAGTGAGCCCGTGGCAAAACGGGACACGTTAGTCGTCGAACACGTAAACGTGTGCCCAACTTACATGGTTTATTTACCCAATCGAAAAGGTTAAGTCAACATGCTCTTGTGGCATTAGGTAGAGCGTTGCATTTATATCAAAAACGTTCCGAGTTTGAATCTCTTGCAAGACAAACTTGGTGTTTTGAATGGCTGCAAATGCTGGCTTATAAGCCAGAAGTCACCATTCCAGATTCTTTTCTTTGTCGTCAATACGATTCTGTCTATCACTACCCAGGTAACGGCTGTTGGTTTGGCCCTAGAGAGGACCCCAAGGAACAATGGGACAAGTGAGTCGTCTAGAACATCGGAGTGTGCCCATCGTCTATGGTTTATATAACATATAGAAAAGGTTCTGTCATACTGTTCGTGTGGATTTAGGAAGAGCGGTGCACTTAGATCAAAATCGTTGCGATTTTCAACCTCTTATAACGCAAACTGGAGCTATGGCTGGTTAATGCTTTTTTATAAGCCAGATATACCCATTCCAGTCTCTTTTCTTTGTTTGTAATACGATTCTTTCTATGACACTAGCTAGTTTACAACTGATGGTTTGGCTCGAGAGGGAGCCCTAAGGCACAGCGGCAAAAGTGAGTTGTCTAACACGTCGAAGAGCGCACATCTGACATGGTTTATATACCCAATCTTAAAGGAAAAGTCATAATGCTTGTGTGAAAGTTTGTAGATTATTCCGCATCGATCAAAAACGTTGTCAAATCATGCCTCGTGCAACGGAACACTGGGAATGTTTATGGTTTGCTGATTATGCCAAACAAACCAGAAGTGCTCATCACTGTCTCCTTTTTCTGTGTCGTCAAAACGCTTCTGTCTTTGTCACTACCAAGGTAACGGCTGTTGGTTTGGCCCTTGAGAGAGCCCGAAGGTACAATGGGACAAGTCAGTCGTCTAGCACGTCGGAGAGAACCAAGAAGTGACTATCACAGTTTCTCTCTTTGTTGTCGTCAATACGATTCTGTCTATGTCACTATCCAGTTAATGGCTTCTGGTTTGGCTCTAGAGAGAGCCCCAAGGCACAACATGACCATTGAGTTGTATAACACGTCGGAGAGCACCCAGAAGTGCCCAGGATAGTCTCCCATTTCCTAGTCCTCAATACGCCTCTGTCTTTGTCACTACCCTGGTAATGGCTGCTAGTTTGGCTCTAAAGATATCCCAAAGTCACAACATGACAATTAAGTTGTTAAACAAGTCGGAGAGTGCCCAGAAATACCCAGCACAGTCTCCCATTTCTTTTTCATCAAAACGCTTTTGTCTATGTCACTACCCAGGTAATGGCTGTTGGTTTGGCCCTAGAGAGAGTCCGAAGGCACAATGGGACAATTGAGTTGTCTAGCACGTCAGAGAGAACCAAGAAGTTACTATCACAGTTTCCCTCTTTGTTGTCGTCAATACAATTCTGTCTATGTCACTACCCAGGTAACGGCTGCTGGTTTGGCTCAAGAGAGGGCCCCAAGGAACAATGGGGCAAGTGAGTCGTCTAGAACATCGGAGTGTGCCCATCGTATATGGTTTATATAACATATAGAAAAGGTACTGTCATACTGTTCGTGTGGATTTAGGAAAAGCGTTGCACTTAGATCAAAATCGTTGCGATTTTGAACCTCATAACGCAATCTGGAGCTATGGCTGGTTAATGCTTTTTAATAAGCCAGAAGTACCCATTCCAGTCTCTTTTCTTTGTTGGTAATACGATTCTTTCTATGACACTAGCTAGATTACAACTGGTGGTTTGGCTCGAGAGGGATCCCTAAGGCACATCAGCACAAGAGAGTTGTCGAACACGTCGGAAAGCTCACATCTGACATGGTTTATATACCCAATCTTAAAGGGAAAGTCATAATGATTGTGTGAAAGTTTGTAGATTATTCCGCATCGATCAAAAACGTCAAATCATGCCTCGTGCAACGGAACACTGGGAATGTTTATGGTTTGCTGATTATGCCAAACGAACCAGAAGTGCTCATCACTGTCTCCCTTTTCTGTGGCGTCAATACGCTTCTGTCTATGTCACTACCCAGGTAACGGCTGTTGGTTTGGCCCTAGAGAGAGCCCGAAGGCACAATGGAACAAGTGAGTCGTCTAGCTCGTCGGAGAGAACCAAGAAGTGACTATCACAGTTTCCCTCTTTGATGTAGTCAGTACGATTCTGTCTATGTCACTATCCAGTTAATGGCTTCTGGTTTGGCTCTAGAGAGAGCCCCAAGGCACAACATGACCATTGAGTTGTATAACACGTCGGAGAGCACCCAGAAGTGCCCAGGATAGTCTCCCATTTCCTAGTCCTCAATACGCCTCTGTCTTTGTCACTACCCTGGTAATGGCTGCTAGTTTGGCTCTAAAGATATCCCAAAGTCACAACATGACAATTAAGTTGTTAAACAAGTCGGAGAGTGCCCAGAAATACCCAGCACAGTCTCCCATTTCTTTTTCATCAAAACGCTTTTGTCTATGTCACTACCCAGGTAATGGCTGTTGGTTTGGCCCTTAGAGAGAGTCCGAAGGCACAATGGGACAATTGAGTTGTCTAGCACGTCAGAGAGAACCAAGAAGTTACTATCACAGTTTCCCTCTTTGTTGTCGTCAATACAATTCTGTCTATGTCACTACCCAGGTAACGGCTGCTGGTTTGGCTCAAGAGAGGGCCCCAAGGAACAATGGGGCAAGTGAGTCGTCTAGAACATCGGAGTGTGCCCATCGTATATGGTTTATATAACATATAGAAAAGGTACTGTCATACTGTTCGTGTGGATTTAGGAAAAGCGTTGCACTTAGATCAAAATCGTTGCGATTTTGAACCTCATAACGCAATCTGGAGCTATGGCTGGTTAATGCTTTTTAATAAGCCAGAAAGTACCCATTCCAGTCTCTTTTCTTTGTTTGGTAATACGATTCTTTCTATGACACTAGCTAGATTTACAACTGGTGGTTTGGCTCGAGAGGGATCCCTAAGGCACATCAGCACAAGAGAGTTGTCGAACACGTCGGAAAGCTGCACATCTGACATGGTTTATATACCCAATCTTAAAGGGAAAGTCATAATGCTTGTGTGAAAGTTTGTAGATTATTCCGCATCGATCAAAAAAACGTCAAATCATGCCTCGTGCAACGGAACACTGGGAATGTTTATGGTTTGCTGATTATGCCAAACGAAACCAGAAGTGCTCATCAGTGTCTCCCCTTTTCTGTGTCGTCAATACGCTTCTGTCTATGTCACTACCCAGGTAACGGCTGTTGGTTTGGCCCTAGAGAGAGCCCGAAGGCACAATGGAACAAGTGAGTCGTCTAGCTCGTCGGAGAGAACCAAGAAGTGACTATCACAGTTTCCCTCTTTGATGTAGTCAGTACGATTCTGTCTATGTCACTATCCAGTTAATGGCTTCTGGTTTGGCTCTAGAGAGAGCCCCAAGGCACAACATGCCAATTGAGTTGTTTAACACGTCGGAGAGCACCCAGAAATGCCCAGGACAGTCTCCCATTTCCTAGTCCTCAATACGCCTCTGTCTATGTCAATACCCAGGTAATGGCTGCTAGTTTGGCTCTAAAGATAGCCCAAAGTCACAACATGACAATTGAGTTGTTAAACAAGTCGGAGAGCACCCAGAAGTGCCCAGCACAGGCTCCTTATTTTTTATCAAAACGCTTTTGTCTATGTCACTACCCAGGTAACGGCTGTTGGTTTGGCCCTAGAGAGAGCCCAAAGGCACAATGGGACAAGTGAGTTGTCTAGCACATCGGAGAGAACCAAGAAGTGGCTATCACAGTTTCCCTCTTTGTTGTCGTCAAAACGATTCTGTCTATGTCACTAATCAGTTAACGGCTGCTGGTTTGGCTCTAGAGAGGGCCCCAAGGAACAATGGGACAAGTGAGTCGTCTAGAACATCGGAGTTTGCCAATTGTATATGGTTTATATACCATATCAAAAAGGTACTGTCATACTGTTCGTGTGGATTTAGGAAGAGCGTTGCACTTAGATCAAAGTCGTTGCGATTTAGAACCTCTTATAACGCAAACTGGAGCTATGGCTGGTTAATGCTTTTTAATAAGCCAGAAGTACCCATTCCAGTCTCTTTTCTTTGTTTTTAATACGATTCTTTCTATGACACTAGCTAGATTTACAACTGGTGGTTTGGCTCGAGAGGGAGCCCTAAGGCACATCAGCACAAGAGAGTTGTCGAACACGTCGGAAAGCTCAGATCTGACATGGTTTATATACCCAATCTTAAAGGGAAAGTCATAATGCTTGTGTGAAAGTTTGTAGATTATTCCGCATCGATCAAAAACGTCAAATCATGCCTCGTGCAACGGAACACTGGGAATGTTTATGGTTTGCTGATTATGCCAAACAAACCAGAAGTGCTCATCACTGTCTCCCTTTTCTGTGGCGTCAATACGCTTCTGTCTATGTCACTACCCAGGTAACGGCTGTTGGTTTGGCCCTAGAGAGAGCCCGAAGGCACAATGGGAACAAGTGAGTCGTCTAGCTCGTCGGAGAGAACCAAGAAGTGACTATCACAGTTTCCCTCTTTGATGTAGTCAGTACGATTCTGTCTATGTCACTATCCAGTTAATGGCTTCTGGTTTGGCTCTAGAGAGAGCCCCAAGGCACAACATGACAATTGAGTTGTTTAACACGTCGGAGAGCACCCAGAAGTGCCCAGGACAGTCTCCCATTTCCTAGTCCTCAATACGCCTCTGTCTTTGTCACTACCCTGGTATTGGCTGCTAGTTTGGCTCTAAAGATATCCCAAAGTCACAACATAACAATTGAGTTGTTAAACAAGTCGGAGAGCACCCAGAAGTGCCCAGCACAGGCTCCCATTTCTTTTTTATCAAAACGCTTTTGTCTATGTCACTACCCAGGTAACGGCTGTTGGTTTGGCCCTTGAGAGAGCCCAAAGGCACAATGGGACAAGTGAGTTGTCTAGCACATCGGAGAGAACCAAGAAGTGGCTATCACAGTTTCCCTCTTTGTTGTCGTCAATACGATTCTGTCTATGTCACTACCCAGGTAACGGCTGCTGGTTTGGCTCTAGAGAGAGCCCCAAGGAACAATGGGACAAGTGAGTCGTCTAGAACATCGGAGTGTGCCCATCGTATATGGTTTATATACCATATCAAAAAGGTACTGTCATACTGTTCGTGTGGATTTAGGAAGAGCGTTGCACTTCGATGAAAATTGTTGCGATTTAGAACCTCTTATAACACAAACTGGAGCTATGGCTGGATAATGCTTTTTTATAAGCCAGAAGTGCCCATTCCAGTCTCTTTTCTTTGTTGGTAATACGATTCTTTCTATGACACTAGCTAGTTTAAAACTGGTGGTTTGGCTCGAGAGGGAGCCCTAAGGCACAGCGGCACAAGAGAGTTGTCGAACACGTCGGAAAGCTCACATCTGACATGGTTTATATACCCAATCTTAAAGGGAAAGTCATAATGCTTGTGTGAAAGTTTGTAGATTATTCCGCATCGATCAAAAACGTTGTGAAATCATGACTCGTGCAACGGAACACTGGGAATGTTTATGGTTTGCTGATTATGCCAAACAAATCAGAAGTGCTCAGCACTGTCTCCTTTGTCTGTGTCATCAATACGTTTCTGTCTATATCACTACCCAGGTAACGGCCGTTGATTTGGCCCTTGAGAGAGCCCGAAGTCACAATGGGACAAGTGAGTCGTCTAGCACGTCGGGGAAAACCAAGAAGAGACTATCACAGTTTCCCTCTTTTTTGTCGTCAATACGATTCTGTCTATGTCACTACTCAGTTAACGGCTTCTGGTTTTGCTCTAGAGAGAGCCCCAAGGCACAACATGACAATTGAGTTGTTTCACACGTCGGAGAGCACCCAGAAGTGCCCAAGACATCCTCCCATTTCCTAGACCTGAATAAGCCTCTGTCTATGTCACTACACAGTTAATGGCTGCTAGTTTGGCTCTTAAGATAGCCAAAGTCACAACATGCCAATTGAGGTGTTTACACGTAGGAGAGGGCCCAGAAGTGCCCAGGACAGTCTCCCATTTCCTAGTCCTCAATATGTTTCTGTCTATGTCACTACCCAGGTAATGGCTGCTAGTTTGGCTCATAAGATAGCACAAAGTCACAACAGGACAATTGAGTTGTTAAACAAGTCGGAGAGTGTCCAGAAGTACCCAGCACAGTCTTCCATTTCTTTTTCATCAAAACGCTTTTGTCTTTGTCACTACCCAGGTAACGGCTGTTGGTTTGGCCCTAGAGAGAGTCCGAAGGCACAATGGGACAATTGAGTTGTCTAGCACGTCGGAGAGAACCAAGAAGTGACTATCACAGTTTCCCTCTTTGTTGTCGTCAATACGATTCTGTCTATGTCACTACCCAGGTAACGGCTGCTGGTTTGGCTCTAGAGAGGGCCCCAAGGAACAATGGGACAAGTGAGTCGTCTAGCACGTCGGAGAGAACCAAGAAGTGACTATCACAGTTTCCCTCTTTGTTGTCGTCAATACGATTCTGTCTATGTCACTTCTCAGTTAACGGCTTCTGGTTTTGCTCTAGAGAGAGCCCCGAGGCACAACATGACAATTGAGTTGTTTAACAAGTCGAAGAGAACCCAGAAGTGCCCAGGACAGTCTCCCATTTCCTAGTCCTCAATACGCCTCTGTCTATGTCACTACCCAGGTAATGGCTGCTAGTTTGGCTCTCAAGATAGCCCAAAGGCACAACATGACGATTGAGTTGTTAAACACATCGGAGAGCGCCCAGAAGTGCCCAGCACAGTCTCCCATTTATTTTTCATCAAAACGCTTTTGTCTATGCCACTACCCAGGTAACGGCTGTTGGCTTGGCCCTAGAGAGAGTCGGAAGGCACAATGGGACAAGTGAGTTGTCGAACACGTCGGAAAGCGCACATCTGACATGGTTTATATACCCAATCTTAAAGGGAAAGTCATAATGCTTGTGTGAAAGTTTGTAGATTATTCCGCATCGATCAAAAAATTACAAATCATGCCTCGTGCAACGGAACACTGGGAATGTTTTTGGTTTGCTGATTATGCCAAACAAACCAGAAGTGCTCATCACCGTCTCCCTTTTCTGTGTAGTCAATACGCTTCTGTCTATGTCACTACCCAGGTAACGGCTGTTGGTTTGGCCGTAGAGAGAGCCCGAAGGCACAATGGGACAAGTGAGTCGTCTAGCACGTCGGAGAGAACCAAGAAGTGACTATCACAGTTACCCTCTTTGTTGTCGTCAATACGATTCTGTCTATGTCACTACTCAGTTAACGGCTTCTGGTTTGGCTCCAGCGAGAGCCCCAAGGCCCAACATGACAATTGAGTTGTTTAACAAGTCGAAAAGAACCCAGAAAAGCCCAGGACAGTCTCCCATTTCCTAGTCCTCAATACGCCTCTGTCTATGTCAATACACAGGTAATGGCTGCTAGTTTGGCTCTTAAGATAGCCCAAAGTCACAACATGACAATTGAGTTGTTAAACAAGTCGGAGAGCACCCAGAAGTGCCCAGCACAGGCTCCCATTTCTTTTTTATCAAAAAGCTTTTGTCTATGCCACTACCCAGGTAACGGCTGTTGGTTTGGCCCTAGAGAGAGCCCGAAGGCACAATGGGACAAGTGAGTCGTCTAGCACGTCGGAGAGAACCAAGAAGTGACTATCACAGTTTCCCTCTTTTTTGTCATCAATACGATTCTGTCTATGTCACTATCCAGTTAACGGCTTCTGGTTTGGCTCTTGAGAGTGCTCCAAGGCACAACGGGACAAATGAGTCGTCTAACATATGGAAGAGTGCCCATCTTACATGGTTTATATACCCACTCGAAAGGTTAAGGTCATCATGCTCGTGTCGCATTAAGTAGAACGTTGCAATTCCATCAAAAATGTTCAAATACATGCCTCGTGCAACTCTCATCTGGGGTATTTTATGGCTGGATTATGATAGCTAATAAGCAAGAAGTGTCAATCCCAGTCTCCTTTCTTTGTTTGGAATACGATGCTATTAAGGTCAATATCCAGATAACGGCTGCCGGATGTGCTCAAGAGAAAAAACCCAAGGCACAACGGGACAATTGATTAGTATAACACGTCAAAGAGTGCCCAACTGACATAGTTTATACACCCAATGGAAGAGGTCAAGTCATCGTGCGCGTGGGGCATAAGGTAGAGCGTTGCACTTCAAAGAAAAAAGGTTACGATTTCGAGCCTCGTGCAAAGCAAAACTGGGGTTGTTTACGGATGGATGATAATAGCTTATAAACCGGAAGGGCAAATCCCAGTCGCTTTTCTTTGTTGGCAATACGATTCTGTCTATGTCACTTCTCAGTTAACGGCTTCTGGTTTGGCTCCTGAGAGAGCCCCAAGGCACAACATGACAATTGAGTTGTTTAGCAAGTCGAAGAGCACCCAGAAGTGCCCAGGACAGTCTCCGATTTCCTAGTCCTCAATACGCCTCTGTCTATGTCACTACCCAGGTAATGGCTGCTAGTTTGGCTCTAAAGATGGCCCAAAGGCACAACATGACAATTGAGTTGTTAAACAAGTCGGAGAGCACCCAGAAGTGCCCAGCACAGGCTCCCATTTCTTTTTTATCAAAACGCTTTTGTCTATGCCACTACCCAGGTAACGGCTG
Source organism: Schistocephalus solidus (assembly GCA_017591395.1). Classification (NCBI taxonomy): domain Eukaryota; kingdom Metazoa; phylum Platyhelminthes; class Cestoda; order Diphyllobothriidea; family Diphyllobothriidae; genus Schistocephalus; species Schistocephalus solidus. Next base: position 28,877 of record WEDG01003779.1, on the reverse strand, counting down.
TTGGCTTGGCCCTAGAGAGAGTCGGAGGGCACAATGGGACAAGTGAGTTGTCGAACACGTCGGAAAGCGCACATCTGACATGGTTTATATACCCAATCTTAAAGGGAAAGTCATAATGCTTGTGTGAAAGTTTGTAGATTATTCCGCATCGATCAAAAACGTCAAATCATGCCTCGTGCAACGGAACACTGGGAATGTTTTGGTTTGCTGATTATGCCAAACAAACCAGAAGTGCTCATCACCGTCTCCCTTTTCTGTGTAGTCAATACGCTTCTGTCTATGTCACTACCCAGGTAACGGCTGTTGGTTTGGCCGTAGAGAGAGCCCGAAGGCACAATGGGACAAGTGAGTCGTCTAGCACGTCGGAGAGAACCAAGAAGTGACTATCACAGTTTCCCTCTTTTTTGTCATCAATACGATTCTGTCTATGTCACTATCCAGTTAACGGCTTCTGGTTTGGCTCTTGAGAGTGCTCCAAGGCACAACGGGACAAATGAGTCGTCTAACATATGGAAGAGTGCCCATCTTACATGGTTTATATACCCACTCGAAAGGTTAAGGTCATCATGCTCGTGTCGCATTAAGTAGAACGTTGCAATTCCATCAAAAATGTTCAAATACATGCCTCGTGCAACTCTCACCTGGGGTATTTTATGGCTGGATTATGATGGCTAATAAGCAAGAAGTGTCAATCCCAGTCTCCTTTCTTTGTTTGGAATACGATGCTATTAAGGTCAATATCCAGATAACGGCTGCCGGATGTGCTCAAGAGAAAAAACCCAAGGCACAACGGGACAAGTGATTAGTATAACACGTCAAAGAGTGCCCAACTGACATGGCTTATACACCCAATGGAAGAGGTCAAGTCATCGTGCGCGTGGGGTCATAAGGTAGAGCGTTGCACTTCAAAGGAAAAAGGTTACGAGTTCGAGCCTCGTGCAAAGCAAAACTGGGGTTTTTTACGGATGGATGATAATAGCTTATAAACCGGAAAGGCAAATCCCAGTCGCTTTTCTTTGTTGGCAATACGATTCTGTCTATGTTACTAGCCAGTTAATGGCTGCTGGATGTTCTCTAGAGAGCGCCCTAAGAACAACGGGACAAGTGAGTCGACTAACACATCTGAGAGCGCCCTTCTGACATGGTTTATATACCCAATTGAAAAGGTAATATCATCATGTTCGTGTGAAGTTTGTGGATCGTTGCACTACAATCAAAAATGTTTCGAGTTTGAGCCTTGTGAAATGCAAACCTGTGGTTGCTTATAGCTGGATGATGATGGCTTATAAGCCAGAAGTGCCAATCCCAGTCTCTTTTTATTGGGAATACGATTCTATCTATGTCACTAGCAAGCTTACGGCTGCCAGATGGGCTATAGAGAAAGCACTAGGCACAACGGGAAGAGTGAGTCGTCTAAAATATGGAAAAGTACCCATCTCATATGGTTTGTATACCCAATCTTAAAGGGAAAGTCATAATGCTTGTGTGAAAGTTTGTAGATTATTCCGCATCCATCAAAAACGTTGTGAAATCATGCCTCGTGCAACGGAACACTAGGAATGTTTATGGTTTGCCGATTATGCCAAACAAACCAGAAACGCTCATCACCGTCTCCCTTATCTGTGTCGTCAATACGCTTCTGTCTACGTCACTACCCAGTTAACGGCTGTTGGTTTGGCCGTAGAGAGAGCCCGAAGGCACAATGGGACAAGTGAGTCGTCTAGCACGTCGGAGAGTACCAAGAAGTGACTATCACAGTTTCCCTCTTTGTTGTCGTCAATACGATTCTGTCTATGACACTACTCAGTTAACGGCTTCTGGTTTGGCTCCAGCGAGAGCCCCAAGGCACAACATGACAATTGAGTTGTTTAACAAGTCGAAAAGAACCCAGAAGTGCCCAGGACAGTCTCCCATTTCCTAGTCCTCAATACGCCTCTGTCTATGTCACTACCCAGGTAATGGCTGCTAGTTTGGCTCTAAAGATAGCCCAAAGGCACAGCATGACAATTGAGTTGTTAAACACGTTGGAGAGCACCCAGAAGTGCCCAGCACAGTCTCCCATTTCTTTTTCATCAAAACGCTTTTGTTTATGTCACTATCCAGGTAACGGCTGTTGGTTTGGCCCTAGAGAGAGTCCGAAGGCACAATGGGACAATTGAGTTGTGTAGCACGTCGGAGAGAACCAAGAAGTGACTATCACAGTTCCCTCTTTGTTGTCGTCAATACGATTTTGTCTATGTCACTATCCAGTTAACGGCTTCTTGTTTGGCTCTAGAGAGAGCTCCAAGGCACAACGGGACCAATGAGTCGTCTAACATATGGAAGAGTGCCCATCGTACATGGTTTATATACCCACTCGAAAGGTTAAAGTCATCCTGCTCGTGTCGCATTAAGTAGAACGTTGCAATTCGATCAAAAATGTTCAAATTGAAGCCTCGTGCAACGCTCACCTGGGGTATTTTATGGCTGGATTATGATGGCTAATAAGCAAGAAGTGTCAATCCCAGTCTCCTTTCTTTGTTTGGAATACGATGCTATTAAGGTCAATATCCAGATAACGGCTGCCGGATGTGCTCAAGAGAAAAAACCCAAGGCACAACGGGACAAGTGATTAGTATAACACGTCAAAGAGTGCCCAACTGACATGGCTTATACACCCAATGGAAGAGGTCAAGTCATCGTGCGCGTGAGGCATAAGGTAGAGCGTTGCACTTCAAAGAAAAAAGGTTACGAGTTCGAGCCTCGTGCAAAGCAAAACTGGGGTTGTTTATGGATGGATGATAATAGCTTATAAACCGGAAGGGCAAATCCCAGTCGCTTTTCTTTGTTGGCAATACGATTCTGTCTATGTTACTAGCCAGTTAATGGCTGCTGGATGTTCTCTAGAGAGCGCCCTAAGAACAACGGGACAAGTGAGTCGACTAACACATCTGAGAGCGCCCTTCTGACATGGTTTATATACCCAATTGAAAAGGTAATATCATCATGTTCATGTGACAGTTTGTGGATCGTTGCACTGCAATCAGAAACGTTTGAGTTTGAGCCTCGGAAACGCAAACCTGTGGTTGCTTATAGCTGGCTGATGATGGCAAATAAGCAGGAAGTGCCAATCCCAGTCTCATTTCTTTGTTGGGAATACGATTCTATTTATATCACTAGCAAGCCTATGGCTGCTGGATGGGCTCTAGAGTGAGCCCATGGCAAAACGGGACACGTAAGTCGTCTAACACGTACACATGTGCCCAACTTACATGGTTTATTTACCCAATCGAAAAGGTTAAGTCATCATGCTCGTGTGGCATTAGGTAGAGCGTTGCATTTATATCAAAAACGTTGCGAGTTTGCACCTCTTGACGCAAACTTGGTGTTTTTAATGGCTGGCTAATGCTGGCTTATAAGCCAGAAGTCCCCATTCCAGTTTCTTTTCTTTGTCGTCAATACGATTCTGTCTATGTCACTACCCAGGTAACGGCTGTTGGTTTGGCCCTAGAGAGAGCCCGAAGGCACAATGGGACAAGTGAGTCGTCTAGCACGTCGGAGAGAACCAAGAAGTGACTATCACAGTTTCCCTCTTTGTTGTCGTCAATACAATTCTGTTTATATCACTACCAAGGTAACGGCTGCTGGTTTGGCACTAAAGAGGGCCCCAAGGAACAATGGGACAAGTTAGTCGTCTAGAACATCGGAGTGTGCCCATCTTATATGGTTTATATACCATATCGAAAAGGTACTGTCATACTGTTCTTGTGGATTTAGGAAGAGCGTTGCACTTCGATCAAAATCTTTGCGATTTTGAACCTCTTATAACGCAAACTGGAGCTATGGCTGGATAGTGCTTTTTTATAAGCCAGAAATTCCCATTCCAGTCTCGTTTATTTGTTGGTACTACGATTCTTTCTATGACTAGCTAGTTTACAACTGGTGGTTTGGCACGAGAGGGAGCCCCAAGGCACAACGGAACAAGTGAGTTGTCTAACACGTCGGAGAGCGCACATCTGACATGGTTTATATACCCAATCTTAAAGGGAAAGTAATAATGCTTGTGTGAAGGTTTGTAGATTATTCCGCATCGATCAAAATGGTTGTGAAATCATGCCTCGTGCAACGGAACACTAGGAATGTTTATGGTTTGCTGATTATGCCAAACAAACCAGAAGTGCTCATCACTGTCTCCATTTTCTGTGTCGTCAATACGCTTCTGTCTATGTCACTACCAGGTAACGGCTGTTGGTTTGGCCCTAGAGAGAGCCCGAAGGCACAATGGGACAAGTGAGTCGTCTAGCACGTCGGAGAGCATCAATAAGTGACTATCACAGTTTCCCTCTTTGTTGTCGTCAATACGATTCTGTCTATGTCACTATCCAGTAAACGGCTTCTGGTTTGGCTCTAGAGAGAGCTCCAAGGCACAACGGGACCAATGAGTCGTCTAACATATGGAAGAGTGCCCATCTTACATGGTTTATATACCCACTCGAAAGGTCAAAGTCATCCTGCTCGTGTAGCATTAAGTCGAGCGTTGCAATTCGAGCAAAAATGTTCAAATTCAAGCCTCGTGCAACGCTCACCTGAGGTATTTTATGGCTGGCTTACGATGGCTAATAAGCAAGAAGTGTCAATCCCAGTCTCCTTTCTTTGTTTGGAATACGATGCTATTTAGGTCAATATCCAGATAACGGCTACCGGATGTGCTCAAGAGAGAAACCCCAGGCACAACGGGACAAGTGATTAGTATAACACGTCAAAGAGTGCCCAACTGACATGGCTTATACACCCAATGGAAGAGGTCAAGTCATCGTGCGCGTGGGGCATTAGGTAGAGCGTTGCACTTCAAAGAAAAAAGGTTGCGAGTTCGAGCTTAGTGCAAAGCAAAACTGGGGTTGTTTATGGATGGATGATAATAGCTTATAAACCGGAAGGGCAAATCCCAGTCGTTTTTCTTTGTTGGCAATACGATTCTGTCTATGTTACTAGCCAGTTAATGGCTGCTGGATGTTCTCTAGGGAGAGCCCTAAGAACAACGGGACAAGTGAGTCGACTAACACATCTGAGAGCGCCCTTCTGACATGGTTTATATACCCAATTGAAAAGGTAATATCATCATGTTCGTGTGAAGTTTGTGGATCGTTGCACTACAATCAAAAATGTTTCGAGTTTGAGCCTTTTGAAATGCAAACCTGTGGTTGCTTATAGCTGGATGATGATGGCTTATAAGCCAGAAGTGCCAATCCCAGTCTCTTTTTTATTGGGAATACGATTCTATCTATGTCACTAGCAAGCTTACGGCAGCCAGATGGGCTCTAGAGAAAGCACTAGTCACAACGGGAAGAGTGAGTCGTCTAAAATATGGAAAAGTGCCCATCTCACATGGTTTATATACCCTCTCGAAAAAGTAAAGGCATAATGCTCTTGTCGCATTAAGTCGAGCGTTGCAATTCGATCAAAAATGTTGCGAGTTCGAGCCTCGTGAAACGCTAACCTTGGGTATTTTATAGCTGACTGATGATGGCAAAGAAGCAAGAAGTGACAAACCCAGTCTCTTTTTTTGGAATACGTTTCTGTCTATGTCAATATCCAGTTAACGGCTGCTGGATGTGCTCAAGAGAGATCCCTAGGCACAACGGGACAAGTGATTAGTCTAACACGTGAAAGAGTGCCCAACTGACATGGCTTATACACCCAATGGAAGAGGTCAAGTCATCGTGCGATTGGGGCATTAGGTAGAGCGTTGCACTTCAAAGAAGAACGTTCGTGCAATGCAAACCTTGGGTAATTTATGGCTGGCTGATAATGGCTTATAATTCATAAGTGCCAATCCCAGTCTCTTTTCTTTGTTGGGAATACGATTATGTCTATCTACTAACCCAGTTAACGGCTGCTGGATGTTCTCTAGAGAGAGCCCTAAGAACAACGGGACAAGTGAGTCAAATAACCCATCTGAGAGCGCCATTCTGACATGGTTTATATATTCAATTGAAAAGGTAATATGATCCTGTTCGTGTGACAGTTTGTGGATCGTTGCACTGCAATCAAAAATGTTTCGAGTTTGAGCCTTGTGAAGTGCAAACCTGTGGTTGCTTATAGCTGGATGATGATGGCTTATAAGGCAGAAGTGCCAATCCCAGTCTCTTTTTATTGGGAATACGATTCTATCTATGTCACTAGCAAGCTTAAGGCTGCCGGATGGGCTCTAGAGAGAGCACTAGGCACAACGGGAAGTGTGAGTCGTCTAAAATTACGAAAAGTGCCCATCTCACATGGTTTATATACCCAATCTTAAAGGGAAAGTCATAATGCTTGTGTGAAAGTTTGTAGATTATTCCGCATCGATCAAAAACGTTGTGAAATCATGCCTCGCGCAACGGAAAACTGGGAATGTTTTTGGTTTGCTGATTATGCCAAACAAACCAGAAGTGCTCATCACCGTCTCCCTTTTCTGTGTCGTCAATACGCTTCTGTCTATGTCACTACACAGGTAACGGCTGCTGGTTTGGCTCTAGAGAGGGCCCCAAGGGACAATGGGACAAGTGAGTCGTCTAGAACATCGGAGTGTGCCCATCGTATATGGTTTATATAACATATAGAAAAGGTACTGTCATACTGTTCGTGTGGATTTAGGAAGACCATTGCATTTAGATCAAAATCGTTACGATTTTGAGCCTCTAATAACGCAATCTGGAGCTATGGCTGGTTAATGCTTTTTTATAAGCCAGAAGTGCCCATTCCAGTCTCTTTTCTTTGTTGTTAATACGATTATTTCTATGACACTAGCTAGTTTACAACTGGTGGTTTGGCTCGAGAGGGAGCCCTAAGGCACAGCGGCACAAGTGAGTTGTCTAACACGTCGGAGAGCGCATATCTGACATGGTTTATATACAATCTTAAAGGAAAGTAATAATGCTTTTGTCGTGAAAGCTTTGTAGATCTATGTCACGCACCCGAGGTCAATATCTGTTGGTGGACTCAGGGCCTCGTGCAAACGGAACACTAGGGACATAGTGAGTGGTCTAGCAGATGTGCCAAACAAACCAGAAGTGCTCATCAGTGTCTCCCTCTTTCTGTTGTCGTCAATACGATTCTGTCGATGTCACTACCCAGATAACGGCTGCTGGTTTGGCCCTAGAGAGAACCCGCAGGCACAATGGGACAATTGAGTCGTCTAGCAGGTCGGAGAGAACCAAGAAGTGACTATCACAGTTGCCCTCTGCTTTGTCGTCAATACGTTTTTGTCTATGTCACTATCCAGTTAACGGCTTCTGGTTTGGCTCTAGAGAGAGCTCCAAGGCACAACGGGACAAATGAGTCGTCTAACATATGGAAGAGTGCCCATCTTACATGGTTTATATACCCACTTGAAAGTCTACAGTCATCCTGCTCGTGTAGCATTTAAGTAGAACGTTGCAATTCGATCAAAAATGTTCAAATTCAAGCCTCGTGCAACGCTCACCTGTGGTATTTTATGGCTGGATTATGATGGCTAATAAGCAAAAAGTGTCAATCCCAGTATCCTTTCTTTGTTTGGAATACGATGCTGTTTAGGTCAATATCCAGGTAACGGCTGCCGGATGTGCTCAAGAGAGAAACCCAAGGCACATCAGGACAAGTGATTAGTATAACACGTCAAAGAGTGCCCAATGGAAGAGGTCAAGTCATCGTGCGCGTGGGGCATTAGGTAGAGCGTTGCACTTCAACGAAAAAAGGTTGCGAGTTCGAGGCTCGTGCAAAGCAAACCTGGGGTTGTTTATGGATGGATGATAATAGCTTATAAACCGGAAGGGCCAATCCCAGTCGCTTTTCTTTGTTGGCAATACGATTCCATCTATGTTACTAGCCAGTTAATGGCTGCTGGATGTTCTCTAGAGAGAGTTCTAAGAACAACGGGACAAGTGAGTTGACTAACACATCTGAGAGCGCCCTTCTGACATGGTTTATATACCCAATTGAAATAGTAATATCATCATGTTCGTGTGACAGTTTGGGGATCTTTGCACTGCAATTAAATAAATTTTGAGTTTGAACCTTGTGAAACGCAAACCTGGGGTTGCTTATAGCTGGATGATGATGGCTTATAAGCCAAAAGTGTCAATCCCAGTCTCTTTTCTTTATTGGGAATACGATTCTATCTATGTCACTAGCAAGCCTCCGGCTGCCGGATGGGCTCTAGAGAGAGCACTAGGCACAACGGGAAGAGTGAGTCGTCTAACATATGGAAAAGGGCCCATCTCACATGGATTATATACCCTCTCGAAAAAGTAAAGGCATAATACTCGTGTCTCATTAAGTAGAGCGTTGCAATTCGATCAAAAATGTTTCGAGTTCAAGCCTCGTGAAACGCTAACCTCGGGTATTTTATAGCTGAATGATGATGGCTAATAAGCAAGAAGTGTCAATCCCAGTCTCTTTTCTTTGTTTGGAATACGTTTCTGTCTTTGTCAATATCCAGTTAACGGCTGCTGGATGTGCTCAAGAGAGATCCCTAGGCAAAACGGGAAAAGTGATTAGTCTAATACACCCAATGGAAGAGGTAAATTCATCGTGAGCGTGGGGCATTAGGTAGAGCGTTGCACTTGAAAGAAGAACGTTCGTGCAATGCAAAGCTGGGGTTGTTTTTGGCTGGCTGATAATGGCTTATAATTCAGAAGTGCCAATCCCAGTCTCTTTTCTTTGTTGGGAATACGATTGTGTCTATGTCACTACCCAGTTAACGGCTGCTGGATGTGCTCTAGAGAGAGCACTAGGCACAAATGTACTAGTGAGTCGTCTAACACATCAAAGAATGCCCATCTTACATGGCGTATATAACCAATTAAAAAGGAAAACTCACCGTGCACGTGTTGCATTAGGTAGAGCGTTGCAATTTGATCAAAAAACTTTCGAGTTTGGGCCTCGTGCAACGCAACGCTGGGGTGGGTTTTGGCTGTCTGGTTAGGCGAATAAGCTAGATGTGCCCATTTTAGTCTCCCTTTGTTAGCAATAAGAAACTGGCTATGTCACTAGCCAGTTTACGGCTGCTGGATGTTCTCTAGAGAGAGCCCTGAGGCACACCGGGACATGTGAGTCGTCTAACACATCAGAGAGCGCCAATTTGACATGGCTTATATGCACAAGCGAAAAGGTTATATCATCATGTTCGTGTGACAGTTGGTGGATCGTTGCACTGCAATAAAAAATGGTTCAAATTTGAGCCTTGTGAAACGTGAACCTGTGGTGGTTCATGGCTGGATGATGATGGCTAATAAGCCAGAAGTGCCAAAAACAGTCTCCCTTTTCTTTGTCGTCAATAAGATTCAGTCTATGTCACAAGCCAGGCTAAGATAGCTGGATGGACACAAGTGAGTGGCCCAAAGCAAAACGGGACAAGTGAGTCGTCTAACATACCAAAAGGTGCCCATCTGATATGGTTTATATACGCAATCGAAAAGTTAATATAACATTTTCGTGTGGCATAAGGTAAATCGTTGCACATCAATCAAAAATATTTCGATTTTGAGCCTTGTGAAACGCAACCTCGGGGTTGTTTATGGCTGGCTGATGCTGGCTAATAAGCCAGAAGTGCTCATTCCAGGCTCATTTTCTTTGTTGGCAATACGAATTTATCTATGTCACAAGCCAGGATACGGCTGCGGGAGGGCCTCGAGAGAGATCCCTAGGCACAACGAGACAATAAAGTCGTCTAGCACGTTGAAGTGCACCCATCTGTCATGGCTTATTTACCCAATCAAAAAGGTTATGACATCGTGCTCGTGCGGCATAAGGTAGAGGGTTGCACTTTAAACAAAAACGTTCGAGTTCCAGCATCGTACAATGCAAACCTGAGGTTGGTTTGTGGCTTGCTGATGATGGCTTATAATCCAGAAGTGCCAATCTCAGTTTATTCTTTGTTGAGAATACGATTCTGTCTATGTATCTACCCAGTTAACGTCTGCTAGATGGGCTCTAAAGAGAGCACTAGGTAGAACGGTACAAACAAGTCGTCTAATACGTCGGAGAGCGCCCATCTGTCAAGGTTTACATACCCAGTAGTAAAGGGAAAGTCATCGTGCTTGTGTTAAAGTTGGCAGATTATTCCGCATCGATTAGATTTATTGTGAATTCAAGCCTCGTGCAATGCAAACCTGGAGTTGTTTATGGCTGGCTGATGATGGCTTATAATCCAGAAGTGCCAATCCCAGTCTCTATTCCTTGTTGAGAATACGATTCTGTCTATGTCACTACCCAGTTAACGGCTGCTGGATGGGCTCTAAAGAGAGCACAGATGGACTAGTGAGTCGTCTAACACATCGAATAATGCCCATCTTACATGGCTAATATAACCAATCAATAAGGGAAAGTCACTGTGCACGTGTAGCATTATATAGATCGTTGTAATTCGATCAAAACCTTTCGAGTTCGGGCCTCATGCAACACAACGCTGGGGTGGGTTATGGCTGTCTGGTTAGGGTTAATAAGCCAGATGTACCCATTTTAGTCTGCCTTTGTTAGCAATAAGAAACTGCCGATGTCAATAGCCAGTTTACGGCTGCTGGATGTTCTCTAGAGAGAGCCCTAAGGCACAACGGGACAATTGAGTCGTCTAACACATCAGCGAGTCCCCATCTGACATAGTTTATATACCCAATCGAAAAGGAAATATCATCCTGTCCGTGTGACAGTTGGTGGATCGTTGCACTGCAATCAAAAATGTATCGAGTTTGAGCCTTGCGAAACGCAAACCTGGGGTTGCTAAGAGCTGGATGATGATGGCTTATAAGCCAGAAATGCCAATCCCAGTCTCTTTTCTTTGTTTCCAATACGATGCTGTCTTTGTCAATATCCAGTAAACGGCTGATGGATGTGCTCAAGAGAGAACCCCAAGTCACGACGGGACGAGTGATTAGTAAATCACGTCAAATAGTGCCCAGGTGATTTGGCTTATACACCCAATGGAAGAGGTCAAGTCATCGTGCGCGTGGGGCATTAGGTAGAGCGTTGAACATTAAAGAAGAACGATCGAGTTCTAGCCTCGTGCAACGCAAACCTGGTGTTGTTTATGGCTGGATGATGATGGCTTATAATTTAGAAGAGCCAATCCCAGTCTCTTTTCTTTGATGGGAATACGATTGTGTCTATGTCTCTACCCAGTTAACGGCTGCTGGGTGTGCTGTAGAGAGAGCACTAGGCACAAATGGACTAATGAGTCGTCTAACACATCGAAGAATGCCCATCTTACATTGCTAATATAACCAATCAAAAAGGAAAAGTCACCGTGCGCGTGTTGCATTAGGTAGAGCGTAGCAATTTGATCAAAAACCTTTTAAGTTCGGGCCTCGTGCAACGCAACGCTGGGGTTGGTTTTGGCTGTCTGGTTACGGCTAATAAGCTAGATGTGCCCATTTTAGCTTCCCTTTGTTAGCAATAAGAAACTGGCTATGTCACTTGCCAGTTTACGGCTGCTGGATGTTCTCTAGAGAGAGCCCTAAGGCATAACGGGACAAAGGAGTCGTCTAACACATCGGAGAGCGCCCATCTGTCAAGGTTTACATACCCAGTAGTAAAGGGAAAGTCATCGTGCTTGTGTTAAAGTTGGCAGATTATTCCGCATCGATTAGATTTATTGTGAATTCAAGCCTCGTGCAATGCAGACCTGGAGTTGTTTATGGCTGGCTGATGATGGCTTATAATCCAGAAGTGCCAAACCCAGTCTCTATTCTTTGTTGAGAATACGATTCTGTCTATGTCACTACCCAGTTAACGGCTGCTGGATGGGCTCTAAAGAGAGCACAGATGGACTAGTGAGTCGTCTAACACATCGAATAATGCCCATCTTACATGGCTAATATAACCAATCAATAAGGGAAAGTCACTGTGCACGTGTAGCATTATATAGATCGTTGTAATTCGATCAAAACCTTTCGAGTTCGGGCCTCATGCAACACAACGCTGGGGTGGATTATGGCTGTCTGGTTAGGGCTAATAAGCCAGATGTACCCATTTTCGTCTGCCTTTGTTAGCAATAAGAAACTGCCAATGTCAGTAGCCAGTTTACGGCTGCTGGATGTTCTCTAGAGAGAGCCCTAAGGCACAACGGGACAATTGAGTCGTCTAACACATCAGCGAGTCCCCATCTGACATAGTTTATATACCCAATCGAAAAGGAAATATCATCCTGTCCGTGTGACAGTTGGTGGATCGTTGCACTGCAATCAAAAATGTATCGAGTTTGAGCCTTGCGAAACGCAAACCTGGGGTTGCTAAGAGCTGGATGATGATGGCTTATAAGCCAGAAATGCCAATCCCAGTCTCTTTTCTTTGTTTCCAATACGATGCTGTCTTTGTCAATATCCAGTAAACGGCTGATGGATGCGCTCAAGAGAGAACCCCCAGTCACAACGGGACGAGTGATTAGTAAATCACGTCAAATAGTGCCCAGGTGATTTGGCTTATACACCCAATGGAAGAGGTCAAGTCATCGTGCGCGTGGGCATTAGGTAGAGCGTTGAACCTTAAAGAAGAACGATCGAGTTCTAGCCTCGTGCAACGCAAACCTGGTGTTGTTTATGGCTGGATGATGATGGCTTATAATTTAGAACAGCCAATCCCAGTCTCTTTTCTTAGATGGGAATACGATTGTGTCTATGTCTCTACCCAGTTAACGGCTGCTGGGTGTGCTGTAGAGAGAGCACTAGGCACAAATGGACTAGTGAGTCGTCTAACACATCGAAAAATGCACATCTTACATGGCTAATATAACCAATCAATAAGGGAAAGTCACTGTGCACGTGTAGCATTATATAGATCGTTGTAATTCGATCAAAACCTTTCAAGTTCGGGCCTCATGCAACACAACGCTGGGGTGGGTTATGGCTGTCTGGTTAGGGTTAATAAGCCAGATGTACCCATTTTAGTCTGCCTTTGTTAGCAATAAGAAACTGCCGATGTCAATAGCCAGTTTACGGCTGCTGGATGTTCTCTAGAGAGAGCCCTAAGGCACAACGGGACAATTGAGTCGTCTAACACATCGGCGAGTGCCCATCTGACATAGTTTATATACCCAATCGAAAAGGAAATATCATCATGTCCGTGTGACAGTTGGTGGATCGTTGCACTGCAATCAAAAATGTATCGAGTTTGAGCCTTGCGAAACGCAAACCTGGGGTTGCTAAGAGCTGGATGATGATGGCTTATAAGCCAGAAATGCCAATCCCAGTCTCTTTTCTTTGTTTCCAATACGATGCTGTCTTTGTCAATATCCAGTTAGCGGCTGATGGATGTGCTCAAGAGAGAACCCCAAGTCACGACGGGACGAGTGATTAGTAAATCACGTCAAATAGTGCCCAGGTGATTTGGCTTATACACCCAATGGAAGAGGTCAAGTCATCGTGCGCGTGGGGCAATAGGTAGAGCGTTGAACATTAAAGAAGAACGATCGAGTTCTAGCCTCGTGCAACGCAAACCTGGTGTTGTTTATGGCTGGATGATGATGGCTTATAATTTAGAAGAGCCAATCCCAGTCTCTTTTCTTTGATGGGAATACGATTGTGTCTATGTCTCTACCCAGTTAACGGCTGCTGGGTGTGCTGTAGAGAGAGAACTAGGCACAAATGGACTAATGAGTCGTCTAACACATCGAAGAATGCCCATCTTACATTACTAATATAACCAATCAAAAAGGAAAAGTCACCGTGCACGTGTTGCATTAGGTAGAGCGTAGCAATTTGATCAAAAACCGTTTAAGTTCGGGCCTCGTGCAACGCAACGCTGGGGTTGGTTTTGGCTGTCTGGTTACGGCTAATAAGCTAGATGTGCCCATTTTAGCTTCCCTTTGTTAGCAATAAGAAACTGGCTATGTCACTTGCCAGTTTACGGCTGCTGGATGTTCTCTAGAGAGAGCCCTAAGGCATAACGGGGCAAAGGAGTCGTCTAACACATCGGAGAGCGCCCATCTGTCAAGGTTTACATACCCAGTAGTAAAGGGAAAGTCATCGTGCTTGTGTTAAAGTTGGCAGATTATTCCGCATCGATTAGATTTATTGTGAATTCAAGCCTCGTGCAATGCAGACCTGGAGTTGTTTATGGCTGGCTGATGATGGCTTATAATCCAGAAGTGCCAAACCCAGTCTCTATTCTTTGTTGAGAATACGATTCTGTCTATGTCACTACCCAGTTAACGGCTGCTGGATGGGCTCTAAAGAGAGCATAGATGGACTAGTGAGTCGTCTAACACATCACATAATGCACATCTTACAGGGCTAATATAACCAATCAATAAGGGAAAGTCACTGTGCACGTGTAGCATTATATAGATCGTTGTAATTCGATCAAAACCTTTCGAGTTCGGGCCTCATGCAACACAACGCTGGGGTGGATTATGGCTGTCTGGTTAGGGCTAATAAGCCAGATGTACCCATTTTCGTCTGCCTTTGTTAGCAATAAGAAACTGCCAATGTCAGTAGCCAGTTTACGGCTGCTGGATGTTCTCTAGAGAGAGCCCTAAGGCACAACGGGACAATTGAGTCGTCTAACACATCGGCGAGTGCCCATCTGACATAGTTTATATACCCAATCGAAAAGGAAATATCATTATGTCCGTGTGACAGTTGGTGGATCGTTGCACTGCAATCAAAAATGTATCGAGTTTGAGCCTTGCGAAACGCAAACCTGGGGTTGCTAAGAGCTGGATGATGATGGCTTATAAGCCAGAAATGCCAATCCCAGTCTCTTTTCTTTGTTTCCAATAAGATGCTGTCTTTGTCAATATCCAGTAAACGGCTGATGGATGTGCTCAAGAGAGAACCCCCAGTCACAACGGGACGAGTGATTAGTAAATCACGTCAAATAGTGCCCAGGTGATTTGGCTTATACACCCAATGGAAGAGGTCAAGTCATCGTGCGCGTGGGGCATTAGGTAGAGCGTTGAACATTAAAGAAGAACGATCGAGTTCTAGCCTCGTGCAACGCAAACCTGGTGTTGTTTATGGCTGGATGATGATGGCTTATAATTTAGAAGAGCCAATCCCAGTCTCTTTTCTTTGATGGGAATACGATTGTGTCTATGTCTCTACCCAGTTAACGGCTGCTGGGTGTGCTGTAGAGAGAGCACTAGGCACAAATGGACTAATGAGTCGTCTAACACATCGAAGAATGCCCATCTTACATTGCTAATATAACCAATCAAAAAGGAAAAAGTCACCGTGCGCGTGTTGCATTAGGTAGAGCGTAGCAATTTGATCAAAAACCTTTTAAGTTCGGGCCTCGTGCAACGCAACGCTGGGGTTGGTTTTGGCTGTCTGGTTACGGCTAATAAGCTAGATGTGCCCATTTTAGCTTCCCTTTGTTAGCAATAAGAAACTGGCTATGTCACTTGCCAGTTTACGGCTGCTGGATGTTCTCTAGAGAGAGCCCTAAGGCACAACGGGACATGTGAGTCGTCTAACACATCGGAGAGCGTCCATCTGACATGGTTTATATACCCAATCGAATAGGTAATATCATCATGTTAGTGTGACACCTGGTGGATCTTTGCACTGCAATAAAAAAATATTTCGATTTTGAGCCTTGCGAAACGCAAACCTGTGGTTGTTTATAGCTGGATGATGATGGCTTATAAGCCAGAAGTGCCAATCCCAGTCTCTTTTCTTTATTGGGAATACGATTCTATCTATGTCACTAGCAAGCTTACGACTGCCGGATGGGCTCAAGAGAGATCCCTAGGCACAACGGGACAAGTGAGTCGTCAAACATATAGAAGAGTGCTCAACTGACATGGCTTATAACCCAATGGAAGAGGTCAAGTCATCGTGCGCGGGAGTTTTGAGGTAGAGGGTTGCATTTCAAACAAAAACGCTTGAGTTCGAGCCTCGTGCAATGCAAATCTGAGGTTGTTTATGGATGGATGATGAAGGGCCAATCCCAATCGCTTTTCTTTGTTCGCAATACAATTCCGTCTTTGTCACTAGCTAGTTTACGACTGCTTGTTTGGCTCTAGAGAGAGCTCCAATGCACAACTGCACAAGTTAGTCGCCCAATACGTCGTAGACTGCCCATCTGTAATGGTTTATGTACGCAGTTGCAAAGGAAAAGTTATCATGCTTGTGTAAAAGTTGGTAGATTATTCCGCATCGATTAAAAACATTGTGAAATCAAGCCTCGTGCAACGCAAACCTGGGATTGTTGATGGCTTGCTGATTATGCCTAATAAACCAGAAATTACCATCACAGTCTCCCTTTTCTTATTCATCAATAGGATTCTTTGTAAGTTACTTCCCAGTTAACGGCTGTGAGTGAGCTCGAGTGAGTTCCCAAAGGCACATCAAGACAAGTGAGTCGTCTAACACATCGGAGGGTGCCAATCTTACATGGCTTTTATACCCAATCGAAAAAGTAGTGTAACCCTGCACGTGTGGCATAAGGTAGAGCGTTACGCTTCAATAAAAAAATTTTGAAGTTCGAGCCTCGTGCAACGCAACGCTGGGGTTGTTTATGGCTGGCTGATGATGGCTAATTAGCCAGAAGTGCTCATTCCAGTTTCATTTTCTTTGTTGGCAAAATGAATGTATCTATGTCACTAGCTAGGATAGAGCGGCTGGATGGGCTCGAGAGAGATCCCTAGGCATAACGAGACAAGAGAGTCGTCTAGCACGTTTGAGTGCACCCATCTGTCATGGCTTATATACCCAATCAAAAAGGTTATGCCATCGTGCTCGTGAGGCATAAGGTAGAGTGTTGCACTTTAAACAAAAACATTTGAGTTCAAGCCTCTTGCAATGCAAACCTGGGGTTGTTTATGGCTGGCTGATGATGGCTAATAAGCCAGTAGGGCTCATTCCAGTTTCATTTTCGGTGGAAGCACATTAGGTGGGTCCCAGAATATATGAATAAACCCGAATGCGTGTCTTACGGGAACCGTCGTAATCGGGTTTTATGGGTGGGGCATAACATCAACAAAAACAACAGTCAAAATGGTGAATGTAATCTAAAAGCAAAAATTTATAAAAACATTTAAAGTTTAAATGAGGTGAATATAACCCGCTCAACATTAAAATAAAAAGTTCGGCATACAATGAAAAGGAGAGGACCTTAGTTGAATACATCAACGGAAGAGGAAAATATAATGTAAATAATAGACTCCAGCCGAATTGTTGACTACCTACAGGAAAGGAGACTGCTACCTATGCATATGTTGTTCGAATGTGGAAACAATATGAACCAGCAGGCCTCTGCAGAGCAGACAGACGGCTTCTTATTTAAATGTCCCCGCTGCGGACGAAAGAAGTTCTTAGAAAGGGTACTATTTTCGAAGGTAGTAGGTTAACCTGGGGAAGATAATGAAAATTGTCTATCGGTACGCAGAAGGCGTGCGAGTCAAGCGCTGTGCCGCACTGATAGTGGTGCATCGCAATACTGCAATACAGTGGTACGCAATTTTTCGCAATGTGTCAACCAGTGCACTCATGAGCGCCGTAGGCCAGATAGGCGGCAAGGGTATAGAAGTGCAGGTGGACGAGACAATGGTAGCAAAGCGAAAGAATAATAAGGGAAGAGAAGGACATCAATATTGGGTAGTTGGAATGTACGATACGCCCATAAGAAAGGCCATATTCGAACATGTTAAAAACCGAAGCTGGCCGGAATTGAAGAAGGTGATAACGAAGTGGGTTGCTAAGGGGAGTGTCGCAGTAACCGACGAATGGAAATCCTACAGCAGGCCACCCGAGGAGGGTTACAAGCATTTCACAGTTAATCATAGCAAGAACTTCGTTAACCCGCAAACTGGTATGCACATCAATGCCATAGAAGCCTACTGGAGCTGACTCAAGCGAAAAGGGTCTGAAACCAATCCGGCCTATGGCAGAGCTGTCTGGGCGCACCTCGATGAAGCACAGTATCGTTTGTGGTATGGATAAAAATTTGACAATCTATCTCAGGCCTGGAATACGTTTGTTAGACACGTGGCGAACGTCTACCCCTTAAAAACAAGAGAAAACGCCCAAATAATGTAGACTACAAAGGAAAATAAAGTAAAATCGAAGATAGACAATGTGCACGTTGACAACCCCTACATCGGATGAAGCGGAGAATAGTGTATTGGAAGACAGGGAAGCGAACGACGACGACAACGGGACTCAACAAAGAAGCAAAATGATGCACACCCGGAAGATGTATGATCCACCTCCAAAATTTTCCTCATGTAAAAAACAGCTGTAATTGGTTTTGATAAGTAAAGAATAACAAAAACATATCATTTTCACCGCAACTGAACCCCTAAGCGGTGCCAGAAATGACGTGTTTAATAACAAACTGGATTTTAATCAGCAGGAAAAATATTTTAAAAGCTGCTGGGCGCAAGCAACGTAAAGAGATAAGTTGGAGGTACAGGATAACTTGAGGAAGGGCAAAAAAGGGGAGGAGAGAAAGAGACAAATAAAACAATCCAAACTGACAAACAGGAACATACGCAGAAGGATATAGTATCAACAACGAAATAGGGGAAATCGAGCGGTAAGCAGAAATCAATGCGTAATGGCTGGGGAAATTGACATAAACCAAGGTGACTTTATGATAGAAATGAAAAGGGAAACGAAGTAAGAATGCGATAGCTAATTGCAAAGGAACTAGCTTGCCCCTCAACGACAGTAAGCATAACTACGAAGAAAGGCATCACCGTAAGTAGAAGTTTAAAAATGCAAGGGGCAGCTGTTAAGAGAGGACCATAAAATTGGGAGTGGCAGTGGTATAGTTGCAACGAATAGTAGTTCAACGAGGTTAAGGAAGATGGCGGGATGAATGAGACCGGTAAATACAACTGCAACTACTACGACTAATACTACCATTACAAGTACTAGTAATACTACTACTATTACTACTGCGTCTACTACTCCTGCCATTACGAATGCTCCTACTCCTATTACTACAACCACTACTATTACAATAACTACTTCTGCGTCTATTACAACTACTACTACTACTACTACTACTACTACTACTACTACTACTACTACTACTACTACTACTACTACTACTACTACTACTACTTCTACTACGAGCACTAATACTACTAATACTACTTCTCCTACTACTACTGCGTCTGCTACTATTACCACTAGTACTACTACTATTACCACTACTACTAATACTACTGCGTCGACTACTACAACTAATACTACTACTGCTTAAACTACTGCGTCTACTATTTCTACTACTACTACTACTACTACTACTACTACTACTACTACTACTACTACTACTACTACTACTACTACTACTACTACTAATACTACTACTACTACCAACAACAATTACTACTATTACTACTGCGTTTACTACTACTACCTCTACTACTATAACTACTGCTACAACTCCTATTACTACTACTACTGCTGCTACTTCTACTAATTCTAATATTATTATGACTGCTACTACTATTACTTCTGCGACTACTTCTACTAATACTACTACTATTACTACGACTACTACTACTAATACTACCATTACTACTAATACTAATACTTTTACGACTAATAATACCATTCCTACTACTACTACTACTACTACTACTACTACTACTACTACTACTACTACTACTACTACTACTACTACTACTACTACTACTACTTCTACTACTAATACTGCTACTACTACTACTTCTACTACTACTTCTACTAATTCTATTATTGTACTACAACTAATACTACAACTTATACTCGTAATACTGCTACTACTGCGTTTACGACTACTATTCCTACTATTAATACTTCTACTACAACTACTACTTCTGCTTTCACAACTACTACTGCGTCTACTTCTACTACCACTACTACTACTACTACTACTACTACTACTACAACTACTGTTACTGCTGCAGCTACTAGTTCAACTGATACTACTAGGAATTCTACTACTGCTGTTAATACTGCCACTAAGACTATTACAACTACTAAGCAAAGCTAGTCGAAACGACCAGACCAGAACGCTAACACGAACTCCGTGCAAACATCAAATAAACCATAGGAAACTAAGAGCACTAGCACATAAGCGACAACCCGGAATCTAAATAACCAGAAAGTTTCATGTGGACAGACGTAGATTATACTGTAGCATACAATATCACGAGCGCAAGCGAGTGAAATGGTGGAAGACACTAGTTAATAGATTAATGAGCATACTGGCGGAGAACGAAATTCAAAGACCTAAACCTCTGATCACACAACGAGAAGGGCCAAAAACACGTGGGCCACAAAGGGTAAGCAAGTTAGTCCGTAAACCCAACCATCCTAAGAATAAACCCTTAAAGGAATACCAACTAATTAAAAGTCCCTCTTAAACGCATCCCAATGGAACGTCTGTTTAGACATCTAACAAAACAATTTAAGTAGGCAACATATATTAGCAAAGCGAATGAACGACCTTACATAATGGAAGGTATTTAAAGGACAACTGCGCAGATAAACTGTAGTAAGCACGAAGAACCTGCGAAAACCAGCTGTTAACGCGTAACCGAAATAAAAACGCAAGGGCAGCCAGGATTCATAGGCAGATGAAACCAACAAATCACTGCAACGGATTCAACCAACAACCCCCCTACCAGGAATCAAAAGAATAGCTGCACTAATCCTACCCGCAGTGCATGCTCGTGTTCCAAACATCAACGCTCGCACCAGCACTTGAACCTAACCGAATGCGTCAGAACGCATGACTGAGCGCAGAAGGGGGCAGTTACACCTCGGTTTACAAAACCGTGCACGCGTAAAAGAGCAATGGCCTACGCAGACCCATTCTTATGAAGGGCTGCGCAGCCCTGAACGCCACCAACTATTGAAGTGGGGAGGACGGGGGATTCCAGCCGAAATTGCATAACCGAGGGAGCCTACGTAGGCTTTACAATATGGAGAAATGGTTTATCGGGCAGACCACACGTACGCACCGGTATCCAAAACAACAGCTGCACAAACCCTCCCCCCAAACCATGTCCATGCCCCAAACAACAACACCGGCACAAGAGCCAAACCAAATCCCGCCAAATGCACGATGGCATGACACCCCTACCGAAACAGCTGCGCCTAACCTACCCCCAATTCATCCCCTGTAGTACACAAGAGGGTCTAATGTAAAGGGAACCTCCTTTCCAAAGAACGCGTTACTAGCAGAATATAGGGCACCGAATACCAAAACGCATAACTAGAAAGAACATTTGACAAGAGTCCAAAGATAATTCTGGTGGTCTTAAGCTGTAAAGAACAACCTACTGTAAGCTTTTAAGTAGCAAAAGCAATGGCATTTATTCTGGGACCCAATTATTGGGCATCCACCTCATTTCTTTATTGGCAAAATGAATGTATCTATGTCACTAGCCAGGATAGGGCTGCTGGATGGGCTCGAGAGAGATCCCTAGGCACAACGAGAAAAGAGCGTCGTCTAGCACGTTGGAGTGCACCCATCTGTCATGGCTTATTTACCCAATCAAAAAGATAATTCCATTGTGCTCGTGAGGCATGAGGTAGAGGGTTGCACTTCAAACAAAAACTTTCCAGTTCGAGCCTCGTGCAATGCAAACCTGGGGTTGTTTATGGTTGGCTGATGATGACTTATAATCCAGACGTGCGAATCCTAGTCTTTTTTCTTTTTTGATTCTCTCTATATCACTAGCCAGTTAATGGCTTCTGGATGGGATCTAGAGAGCGCCCAAAGGCACAAATGTACAAGTGAGTCATCTTACACACCGAAGAGTGCCCATCTGACGTGGTTTATATACCCAATCGAAATGGTAAATTCATCGAGCGTTGCACTTCGATCAAAAACGTTCGAGTTCGAGCAACGTGCAATGCAAACCTGGAAGTGTTTATGACTGAATGGTGATTGCTAGGAAGCCAGAGGTGCAAATCCCAGTTTCTTTTCTTTGTTGGCAATACGATTCTGTCTATGTCACCAGCCATTTTACGGCTGCTGCATGTTCTCTAGAGAGAGCTCTAAGGCATAACGGGACAAATGAGCCGTCTAACACACCGGAGACCGCCCATCTGACATGGTTTATATACCCAATTGAAAAGGTAATATCATCATATTCGTAAGACAGTTGGTAGAACGTTGCACTGCAATCAAAAATGTTTCGAGTTTGAGCCTTTTGAAACGCAAACCTGGGGTTGTTTATGGCTGGATGATGATGGCTAATAAGCCAGAAGTGCCCAACGCAGTCTCCCTTTTCTTTGTCGTCAGTAAGCTACTGTCTATGTCACTTGCTAGTTTACGGCTGCTGGTTTGGCTCTAGAGAGAGCCACAAGGCACAACTGCACAAGTGAGTCGTCCAACACGTCGGAGAGCGCCCATCTTTCATGGTTTATATACCCAATCGAAAAGGTAAAGTTATCATGCTCATGTCGCATTAGGAAGAGCCCTGCAATTCGAGTAAACATTTTCGAGTTCAAGCCTCGTGCAATGCTAACCTAGGGTATTTTATGGCTGGCTAATGATGGCTAATAATCCAGAAGTGTCAATCCCAGTCACTTTGCTTTGTTTGGAATACGATTCTGTCTATGTCAATATCCATTTTACGGCTGCTCGATGTGCTCAAGAGAGAACCCCATGGGACAACGGGACAAATGATTAGTCTATCACGTCAAAAGTGCCCAACTGACATGGTTTATACACCCAATGGAGGAGGTAAAGTCATCGTGCGCGTTGGTTTTTTGTTAGAGGTTTGCCCTTCAAACAAAAACGCTCGAGTTCGAGCCTCGTGCAATGCAAACCTGGAGTTGTTTATGGCCGGCTGATAATGGCTTATAATCCAGAAGTGCCCAACACAGTCTCAATTTTCTTCTATCGTCAAAACGATTCTGTCTTTGTCACTAGCCAGTTTACGACTGCTGGATGTGCTCGAGAGAAAACCCGAAGGCAAAACGGGACTAGTGATTAGTCTATCACGTCAAAGAGTGCCCAACTGATATGGCTTATACACCCAATCGACGAGGTACAGTCATCATGCGCGTGGGTTTTTAGGCAGAGGGTTGCACTTCAAACAAAAACGTTCGAGTTCGAGCCTCGTGCAATGCAAACCTGGAATTTTTTATGACTGAATGATGATTGCTAAGAACCCATAGGTGCCAATCCCAGTTTCTTTTCTTTGTTGGCAATACGATTTTTTCAATGTCACTAGCCAGTTTACGGCGGCTGGATGGGCTCGAGAGAGATCCCTAAGCACAACGAGACAAGAGAGTCTTCTAGCACGTTGGAGTGCACCCATCTGTCATGGCTTATTTACCCAATCGAAAAGGTGATGCCATCGTGCTCGTGAGGCATGAGGTAGAGGGTTGGACTTCAAACAAACACTTTCGACTTTGAGCCTCGTGCAATGCAAACCTGGGGTTGTTTATGGTTGGCTGACGATGGCTTATATTCAATAAGTGCCCAACGCAGTCTCAATTTTCTTTTATCATCAAAATGATTCTCTCTATATAACTAGCCAGTTAACGGCTTCTTGATGGGATCTAGAGAGCGCCCAAAGGCACAACTGTACAAGTGAGTCGTCTAACACATCGAAGAGTGCCCATCTGACGTGGTTTATATACCCAATCGAAATGGTAAATTCATTGAGCGCGTGGGGCATTAGGTAGAGCGTTGCACTTCGATCAAAAATGATTCGAGTTCGAGCATCGGGCAGCGCAACGCTGGGGTGGGTTATCGCTCGCTGTTTATGGCTAATGAGCTGGACGTGCCCTGCATAATCTCCCTTTTCTTTGGTGTCAATACGATACTGTCTATGTCACTAACCAGTTAACGGTTGCTGGTTTGGCTCTAGAGAAAGCCCCAAGGCACAACTGAACTAGTGAGTCATCTAACACATCAAAGAATGCCCATTTTACACGGCTTATATAACCAAACAAAAAGGTAAAGTCACCGTGCACGTGTAGCATTAAGTAGAGCGTTGCACTTCGATCAAAAACGTTTCGAGTGCGGGCTTCGTGCAACGCAACGCTGGGGTGGGTTATGGCTGTCTGATTACGGCTAATAAGTTATATGTGCCCATTTTAGTCTCCCTTTGTTAGCAATACGAAACTTTCGATGTCACTAGCCAGTTTACGGCTGCTTGATGGGCTCTTGATAGAGATCCAAGGCACAATGGGAAGAGTTTTTTATAATAGATCGGTTACCGCCAATATGAAATGGCTTATATACACAATCGAAAAGGGAATGTCATTAAGCTCGTGTGACACTAGGTAGTGTGTTGCATTTCGATCAATAACGTCGCTAGATTGAAGTTCGTGCAGCGTAAGGCTGGGGTTGGTTTTGGCTGGCTGATGATGGCTTATAAGCCATAAATCAATACGGTTCTTTCCATGTCACTAGCCAGTTAACGGATGCTGCGAGGGTTCTAGGGAGAGCCCCAAGGCACAACGGAACAAATGAGTTGTCTAACACGTAAGAGAGCGCCTATCGGACATGGCTTATATACCCAGTCGAAAAGGGAGTCATCGTGTGCGCGTGGCAGTTGGTAATGCGTTAGACGTCTACCAAACAAATCGCAAATTTGGATCCCCGTGGACGTCATTGCTGTTTTTAGTTATGACTGGCTGATAATGGATAATAAGTAAGAAGTTCCCATCCCTGTCTCCGTTTTCTTTGTTGGCAATACAATTTTTTCATGCCACTAACAAGTTCACGGCTGCTGGAAAGGCTCCAAAGAGAGCCCCAAGGATCAACGGGGGCAGTAAATCGTCTAAAATATCGGAGAGCGCCAATCTGACATGGCTTTTATATACCCAATCAAAAAAGAATGTCATCTGTCGAGCCGCAGCAAAATATGGACGATATGGGCTGATATCTCTACCTTTCAAACCGCTCGGCGGACTCTGCAATCTGCAAGGTAGTGTCTGGCTGCATCTTCCGCACTTCGGTGATAATCCAGGTGCTCTCCGCCAACTCCCCTTCGGAACCCTCCCTTCCCCAGAGGGCGACAGTTTCCTTCTCCTAAAAATCACTGGAAGATTTTTCCCTGTCTGCTCTTTTTCAGCTATGTTCCACCCCGTTGGCTCATGTAAATAGGCCTTGCCAACAAACCGAGATACTACATTTGATACTACAACACGCATGTACGAATAGGGAATTCAAAGGCTACTCACCTATGCGGCTGGACAGAAGTACTCCATTTTCGTTGTCGTTGATAGGCTTCTGTATATTTCACTTGCCAGTCTGCGGCTGCGGGTGGTGCCCTAGAGTGAGATGCAAGGCACAACGAAAACAGCGAGTGAAGAGAACTTGCATGCAAACTTAAATCGACTCAAACAATGGTCATATAATTGGCTATTTCCGTTAAATGCGAGCAAGTACAACATCATACGAGTTAGAAAAAGCAATCCTTCGAATGGTGTGCTTTGCTGACACAGTGCTATATTATTGAAAGACGTGGATGCCCAAATGTACCTGGGACTCTGGATCACGCCCTCGCCTAAACCCTCCCTACATTGCGCAAAGATAGCGAAGACAGCGATGTCGATGCTGTTCCTCGCCAAACGAGCTTTTTCTGCCTTCATTTGTGAATTCTTCACCAAAGTCTTCGGAACCTTCGTGCGGTCGCAGTTAGAATTCACCATCTAAGTTTGGAGACCCTGGGCGGCGAAGGACATCAATATCCTTGAAACTGTCTACAGGCAAGCAAACAAACTTATCCTTGGATAGGGCTTACAGCCTTATGAACCACGGCTGTCTAATCTTAATCTCTTTTCCTTGCGCTAAAAACAGCTTTGGGGAGACCTGATACTAACATTCCGCATACTACGTGTTCAGGACTGCTGTCTTTTCCCTGGCGATATCTTTGAGTTAGCAACAACAAAAACAACTAACTTGAGGTGCCATCACCTCAATTGACGTGTGACTGGGGCTATACTAGACACTCGGAAGTAATTTTTCTCCAAAAGAGTGGTCGAAGCTTGGAATAATCTTCTTCTGGATGTTGTTATCTTGGAATGCCTAGCTGCTTTTAAGCGAAAGTTAGACCGAAATAATGGTGCGTGCTACAACACGAAATAAAAGCTGCAAGGGCGACGTCAAAAAAGGCATTTAGAATACCACTTCCTACAGGTAAGCAACATTTCTGTATGTGTTATTATTTTCCTCCGAGCGTTCACGCATTCCCATAATTCTCATCCGGAGATCCCCGAGGTCTTCCCTGCTTAACTATCTACACACCCTGGTGACAACGTGAGTGTTCTTATCAGACGAACCTGTCGGAAATAGTCCATGCAGTGTCTGAACGTTATCCCTTGTTTCAAACCGCAACAGACCAAGGACGATCTGGGCAGATATTTCTGCCTTTGAAAACGCTCGGCGGACTCTGCAATCAGAAAGGGGTGTCTGGCTGCATCTTTTGCATTTAGGTGATGATCCAGATGATCTTTGCGATCCCCCCAGTTTTCTTGTACTAAAAATCACTGGGAGTATTTTTTCACTGTTTGCTCTTCTTCAACTATGTTCCACCCCGTTGGCCTCGCCAACACACCGAGAGAATAATCTTGACTCTACAACTTGCATGTACAAATAGGGAATTCAAAGGTAACTCACCTATGCGGCTGGACAGAAGTGCCCATTCAAGTCTCCATTTTCGTTAGCGGTTATAGGATTCTGTCGATTTCACCTCCCAGCCTGCGGCTGCTGGTGATGCCCTAGAGGGAGACCCAAGGCAGAATGAAAAGAATGAGTCCTCTGAGCCATCGGTGAAATATGGTGGACGCAGTCTATATCGACTTCAAATAGGCTTCCGATAACGTGCCGCACCACCGCCTTCTTTATAAACTCAGCGGCATAGGAGTAAGAGGTAGACTTCTGATATGGATAAAAAACATCTTAATCGGCAGCTCGCAAACTGTCAATATCAGCGACAAACAGTTGGCCAATGTTGAGGTTGAGAGTGGTGTTCTCCAAGGCTCTGTTCTCGGCCCTATTTTGTTTATTGTCTACATCAACGATTGCGCCAGCGAACTGGACTGCGATATTGCCATGGTTGCAGAAGATCTAAAACGTTAGCGCGTCAATCAAACTGTAACTGACGAAGAATACTTGCATGCAAACTTAAATCAGTTCAATACACGGTAATAGGATTCAATGTCATTTCCTAGTCAACGGCTGCTGGTTGGGCTCTAGAGAGAGCTCCAAAGCACAACCGAAAGAGTTAATCCTATAATACACTGTGGAGCGCCCAGCTGATATGGTTTATATACCGAATCGAAAATGGAAAGTCCTCGTGCTCGTGTGGAAGTTGGTAGATCGTTGCGCTTCGATCCTAAACGTGGCGAGATGGAGCCTCAGGCAACACAACGCTGGGACTAGTAATATTTGGTAGTTTATGGCTAATAAGCTGTAAGTTCCCATTTCAGTCTCCCTTTTCTTTGTCGGTAATGCGATTCTATGTCATTAGCCAGTCAACGGCGGCTGGTTGGTCTCCAGAGAGCGTCTCAATGCACAACGATACGGATTATTCCTAAAATACACTGCAGATCGGCCAGCTGACATGGCATTTATACCAAATTGAAAACGGAAAGTCATTGTGCTCGTGTGGCAGTTGGTAGATCGTTGCGCTTTGCTCAAAATCGTCACGAGTTCGAACATCAGTAACCACAACGTCGGGGATGGTTATGGCTATCAGATGATTGCTAATAAGCTGTAAGTTCCCATTTAAGTTTCCCTTTTTTGTCAGCAATACGATTCAATGTCATTAGCCATGCTTATTGGGGTCTAGAGAGAGTGCCAAGGCACAAGGGGACGAGTTATTCCCTTAACACACCGCGGAGCGCCTAGCTAATATGGCATTTATAACAAAATCAAAAAGAGAAAGTCATCGTGCTCGTGTGGCAGTTGGTAGATCGTTTCCCTTCGATCAAAAACGTCGTGAGTTAGAGCCTCAGGCACCACAACGCTGGGGATAGTAATATCTTGTAGATAATGGCGAATGCGCAAGTAAAGCCCATTTCACTCTTTCTTTTATTAGTTGGCAATACCATTCTATGTTTTATGCAAGTCTACGGCTGCTGATTTGGCTCTAGAGAGAGAGCCAAGGCACAACGGGACGAGATATTACAATAATACACCGCGAAACGCCTAGCTGACCTGGCTAATGTAGCAAATCGAAAAGGGAAAGTCATTGTGCAAAAGTGGCAGTTGGTAGATCGTTGCGCTTCGATCATAAACGTGGCGAGATGGAGCCTCAGGCACCACAACGCTGGGGATGGTAATATCTGGTAAATGATGGCAAATAAGCCTGAATTACCTATTCCAGTCTCCCTTTTCTTTGTCAGTTATACGATTCTATGTCATTAGCCAGTCTACGGCTGCTGGTTAGGCTCTAGAGAGAACCCCATGGTACAACGGGACGAGCTTTTCCTATAATATATCGTGTGTCGCCCATCTGACATGGTTTATACACCCAATCGAAATGGGAATGTTATCGTTCTCGTGTGGCAGTTTAATGCGTTAGACGTCTAACAAACTCGTCGCGAGTTGGATTCTTGTGCACCGCAAGGCTGTGGTTATTAATGGCTGGCTGTTTATGGCTACTTAGTCAGAAGTGCCCTTCCAAGTCTACTTTCTTTTTAGGCAATACGATTCTGTCTATGTCACAAGCCAGTTTAAGCATCCAGTCTCCCTTTTCTCTATCGCAAAAAAGATCCTGTCTATGTCACAAGCCAGTCGTTGGCTGTGAAGTGTCTCTACAGTGATCCCCAAAGCACAAAGTGACGATTGAGCCCTCAAACATAACAAGGAGTGCCCACAAGACATGGATTGTATGCACAATCGAAAAGGGAAAGTTTTCGTGCGCGTGTGACATTAGGTTGAGCGTTGCAATTCGATCAAAAAGGTCGCGAGTTCAAGCCTTGTGCATTGCAATGATGTGGTTAGGTTTATCTGACTGATGATGTCTA